>JABFFI010000922.1:0-20548 GCA_013623725.1 Fusarium robinianum | reverse complement strand
CCACCGTCCAGGGCCGTCGACGACGCCCAGGCACACCTCAAGATCGGAGTCCCAGCCGGACCCACCCCAACTCAGATCTCTCTCCTCTCTCGAAGCTCTCTTTTCCCGAGATTCCCATTCACACATTGTATGTACGTACGCCTCACAGCAAGGACCCCTTGGAAGCGCCTGGGGTTGTCCGTTGGCCAGCGCTTCTCCCCTTGAGCCGCGGTGGCGGAGGGCTTGCTTTACTATTTGCGGGGGGAGGATCTTTTTTTTTTCTCCTCGCGCTGCTTCAGAACGAGGGGGACCGGGATCTCCCCCTCCCCTGGCACCCCCCCCTTCTTACATCGTACTTTGTACGTCGTACATGGCCGTCCCCGTAGACCTGCTCTCTTTGTTTTATTATTTACCTTGCGTGTTATTGGGGTTGGTGGATGGTGGATGGGGATGGGGATTGGGGATAGCTGCAACCATTGCTTCGCATGGCGCACATCCGTCATTGGCAACGGCGGCAACGCTGGCGCACACTACTACTAGACTTAAGGCAGGCAACTAGTCAAGGCAAGTTTGCCGGTTCATTGGGCGGTTTCATCCATTTCCGAACAAGCCATGGATGGGGGTGGGAAGAGGAAGAAGAAGGCCCCAGCCATCGGGAGTCTCCCGGGGGCGGGAAAGCTTCTTCTTCTCCGCGTTTTGCGGGGGATCAATTCTTCACGCTCACTCGCTCCCTCTTTTTGTTTGTGCTTCCTTCATTCTGGCCGCGTTCTCTCCTTCTATTCCAATCAGGTTTAAAAGACTTCTCTTTTTGTTTTGTTTTGTCTAGAGGCTTCTCCCGGAAACACACGAAAAAGGACCGTTCACTTTGCAACCTTCCTTCCCGGCGGACACGGGGCTCACTGCAGGTACCCAGGCCGTGGAGCAATCGAGATGGGCACCGAGACCATCTCGCAGAAAATGCATGGGGGTTGGGATTGCGCGTGCTGTGGTGTGTGTTGCGTGTGTAGGTGTGTGTGTGTGTGTGTGTGTTTGTGTTGTGTGTTGGCCATACTCTCCGAAACCCCGAGCTCTCCCAGACCCGGGAACGCTTCCACATTAAGGGGAACCATCCCCCCGAACACACCGAGCAACCCCGGGGTGACGGTCGGTCAATCATTCCCTTATTTGCTAACTGCACCCTCGACCTTCTCAGCAGTCTTCTCGATCTTGGCCTTTGCCGAAGCCGCCGCTGATTCCGTCGCGGTGGCCACCTTCTCCTTGCCTCCCCAGTAGTGCCAGTCCACCCATCGGTATCCCTGAGTGAGCTGGGCACCCCCGTTGATGAAGTGGCAGGCAAAGAGGAGGTAGTTTGGCGGTGTCACGGCAAGGGAGTAGCGCATGAAAGTACCGGCGTAGATGATGAGGGCGCCAGTCATCTGTCCCGAGATCCTAGGGTGGGAGGTGAGTCAGATATGAATGGCACTGCGGGGAGGGTTTTCCGAAGCTGGACTCACAGGTCAGGGCTCTTCTGGGTATCCATGATGGCGGCAAGGGGGATGCCAAAGTTGGAGACGGGACCCCAGAAGTCTGGGAAGGTAAGGAGTTAGTTGATATCCTGGACGGACTGACATATCCAGAGCTTCCATGTTCTATGCAAGCCCCTCTCATGAACCACAATACCACCTGTCGACGAACCAATTGACAAGCGCAACAACATCAACCCCCTTCATATGTATTTTTCTCGGGGTCGTTGACCTCTCTTGGGTCGCATGCGCTCGTCATCTTGGTCCATCGGCCGGCGTATCGCAGATTTCGCTAGGTCGGCGAACAATCGGAGCTCTAGCCAAAAACCAGCAGCACATCAAAGGAAGAGACATACGGGTCGAGCAGACATAGTCAGATACCGGGTTAGACCGGATCTTGGCGTTTACAGCCTTGATGAGTGCAGCCATCTTGGACGGGGGGGGCAGAGCCGACTCGTTGGTACGCGAAACGGTTTGACGTTGAAGGGGGGAGGTGATTGAAACCCGGGTTGACTCAAGATTCAACGTTGCGCCGAAAATTGGCGATGGCGGACGTTGGGAAGTCACGTGTCGGTTGTCATTTGTTTGCCCCGGGGCATTTCCCCAACGCGAGTTGCCGAGGGAAAAAAAGCGATTAGACCTAGACACAGTATGAACCCAGCCTTGCGGACGATACGAGTGATATTCTGAGGCAGATCCCAGCGTGAAGGAAGGGAAAAATCAGCATGTTGGCGGAAAACACTGGAGATTCAATCCTCCATGTTTGCTTTCCCATAGATGAACTGGGAGCTTCACCATCCCTTCACCGGCGGTCTGGATCTGGATCTGGGGGGTCATGGGACCGAACCTCGGGATATATCCGTCCGAAGCCCACTCTTGTTCGCTCGGTACGTCGTCAGCGGCGACATTAGAAATTCCCACAGCAGCCACTTTTCATGGGTAAGGCTCCTCTGAGTATGAGGCTGATGCTGTTCGATTCTGCAACAAGTCATTTTTTATTATCCAATGTAGAATGACGTATAATCTGCACAGTGAATGCTATAAGCGATTGCCACTTTCAATTCATAGCCACTTCGCTTCGACAGATTCGCTTCAACAGATTCGCTTCGACAGAGTGAAGCTTTTCCGCACCACGAGTCACATAGTCTATACGGAAAAAGTTGGGTTCTACGCCAGAAATCATCGACCCCCTCGGGAAGGGCTTTTCCCCCCCGATATGATATAAGAGATATCTGCCATTAAATAATAGCATCTCTTCGCTGTCTCGAGAGATGTCGAACCACCTCTCCTAAAACTTCTGGGTCGGCTTCCCAGAAGGGAGAAATGCGCCGCCCAAAGAGCTCGCCATGTCAGCATGTAAACATAAACTCCACTCTTCACCCAAAACTTCCATCAGACGCACACATCATGCTCCCCTTTACAACTCTTTGTCTTTTTTTCTTTGCTCTTTTCTTTACCATGGTGCTCGTCAGCTCGCCTCCGTTGTCCCCAGGCTTGCATGAACCGGTTTCTTGATTACCATGCGTCTTGCAGGTACTTTGATGCTCCCTCGGAGATACAACCATGCTATCTACAAGCAACAGAAACTCGACTTCCCTCCTATTCGGGCCTCTATTGACTAAAGCATGCGCTTTGTGCTTTGTTCGCAACCTTGCTCTTGAGTTTCGAAGGATGTTAGTTGCTATAGGGTTGACAATGTCACCCGTTGTCAGGGTCTCGAATATATGGAAAATGTCACACCGTTGAGTTGCCCACCACACCTACGTGAAAGTATTCGGTATCTAACAAGAAACTACCTAAGGACAGACTCTGCCCTGTTACCATGGCCTTGCCACCCAGCACCTCGACGAAGGGCCTACCCTAGACCACAAAAGCGGCTTGCCGTTTAGGGTAACCAGTCCAGTTGGAACCGTCACAGGCGATAGCGAACTTGTGCTGCATCGACTACCTAAGTTAACTAACAGGGCACCGCTGAGCAACCCTGACCCCGCATTTCTTCAATGGATCACTTTCCCTAGAGGCGTTTCTACAGCGCGGGAACGAACGCCTCCAGGGAAATATGTACCCAGGCAACTCCCAAGGGATGGAAGCGAGCACGGGAAGGTTGAGCTTGTTAGGTAGGTTGTACCTGGTCCATCAGTACCAAGGTGAGCTGGGAAATAAGCTCAGGCGGAGAGAGAGCAAGACCACCGTAACCTACGGAGTACCGCATCGTCAATACCTATCTAGGATCCGCTGATGACCGTATGGGCTTGGAAGTGCGAGTGGCAGACGTGTTGCCATTCGTCAAGGCCTCACCCCCTAGGAACGACATGTTTGTCAACACTGGCGAATACGCAGACTATGAGTGGGCTTGGAGACGGCAATGGGTAATCACCCCCGTGGCTCATGAAGCGAGTGAGGTCACCTCAGCTCTCTTGGCCGGTTTTGGCTCCCTAATTGGGGTTGCAGTCCCTCGACTGATAACCTAACCTGTGACGATCGCCTTTTCTCTTTTTCCTAAACACTATCTCGAAAGAGGGAAGAAACACAATCTGTTCCCAACGGAAATCCCACGGAGAAGGGAAAAAACCCCCCCAAAACAGGATGGGATCCAAACCGGGAGATCAGTATGAGCTGACGGTTCTCGTCACGGGCTTTGCAGTAGGTGTTTGTTGTTTTTCGCCATTTTGCATCTCAATCCCCGCTCTGATGCGCATCACCAGCCTCTATGGCGAAAACGGCACAGCGAGCGTCGTCGTCGTCGTCACAGGCGCCACCCATTTCTGGCCTTTCTTCCCTCACGTACCTGTCGCCAGGGTGAAGACGAAGCTTGGCCGGGGGGCAGGGGGCGCGACATAGAGAACTCCTGGGTGAAAAAGGAGAATTTGACGATGGGATGTTGCTGACGTGGTGGTGGCGGTAGGCATTCAGAGAAGAGTTCCCTGTGAACCCGTCATGGGAAATTGCCAGTGGCTTACCGTCATATCTTCCCCCTCTCCGCGCCAAAGACGTCAACTCGAGACACGCTGCGGTCGGCCTGCCGCCGGTGCGCATCCTCGTCCATCCTGAGCCAATTCGCGTCAACTACAGCATCGTGAGGAACCTGGTGCCCTCATTCTATGAAATCTATCACGGGCGTAAGATCGATTTGGTGATGCATATCGGCATGGCCGGCCCGCGGTCGTTCTACTGTGTAGAGCGTCGAGGTCATCGTGACGGATACAAATATCCTGATGTCGACGGTGAGACGCCGGATGAGGAAGGGGAGCACAAGCCTGATAGCGACTGGGTCTGGCGTGGCCTGCCAGAGGAGATTCTGACGGATCTGGACCTGGATGATGTGCTGGACCGATGGCAGTGTCATAGTGCGGTGAGTACATCATGATCTCGTTGGTCTCGAGGAGATGGAGGTGATGGCTAACGACAGGCTGACCGGTTGCTGCTATAGAAGGGTATGGATCTGCGCATCTCAGAAGACGCCGGGAGATTTCTGTGCGACTTCATTTACTACTCGAGTCTCGCACAGCTGTGGAAGCTACAGCGACCTGGAAAGGTGGTGTTCTTTCACGTTCCCGCCGATGCTTCGTATCACAGCATCGAGCAGGGTCGAGAGCTGACGATTAACCTGATTCGGTCTATGGTCGAGAGCGAACTGAGCGAGACGAAGAAGGAAAAGAAGAAGATATCGGGGCCGGGCGAGGGAGAGAATTGAGATGAGATTTCCCATCTCTTTTGGTGTGCACGCGGATGGACGTGGTGGTGGTGTCTTGGTGAATGTAGCGTGGTGTAAGGGAAGGGGAGCTTTCTGATATTTCAGACGTCTGCGAAACCATTCAAAGAATTCTTGCAAATCATGGTTTTTATTTTCTTCTCTATTATTTGGTTGAACTGATGGCCACCTCGCTGTGAGGGTATTATTCCGTCTCTCAACCTCCTGACTTCGAAAAACAATGACATCACCACCAAGACCCTTCCAGCGATGCACCCGATACCTACCTAGGTAGTTCAACTTCCCCCAATTGACTCTGCAAAACATTCTAGAATGGAATCTTTTGCCTATACTTTCCACCCCCAAACCATCCAAAAACCTCAAATCAAACCACACCTCCACCACCTAGATACAGTGCATCGGCGACTGTGCCCCAATCACCAGATCCAACTCGGCGACCCCTTCTCCGCGGGGAATGCAACGACAGCTAAATGGTCGCCGATAAGGCCGCCAAAAGAAATAGACCAGAAAAAGGGAAAACCGGCGCAAGAAAAAAGCACCCAATACCCGTGGCTGCTGAATAATAAGGGCGGGCGTATGAGTGGTGGCTACTGTAGGTCTTAGTTAATCGATGGCTGCATTCGGATCTCGGCGGGAGCGGGGACGGAGGAGAGGAGCCTGACTATATAAGAGGTAGGCAGGCGATTGATGGATGGGATAACTTGGTTGTTGATACCATCACTGAACTTTGAAGTAACCTGCTGTTAGCTTTGACTTGCTCTCTCTTTCTTCCACAACTGTACTCTACCACCTCTCAACGTCTATTCATAATGTGCAAAAAGGCCACCTGCGCAACCTGCAGTCCGTACCCCCTCCTCCCTTCTCCTCCCTTCTCCTCACCTCTCCTCTCCCTCCCTCATATCTAACACTCACCAACAGAAAAGGCCTCCTGGTGGGGCTGCGGCAACCACATCCAGTCCGTCCTCGACACCGTCCCCGCCGCGGACCGCTGCATCTGCGAGCCCAAGGTCGAGGTCGGCGGTGCTTCGTACCCTCCCATGGCGGCGAGTCCTAATTGACTCATCCGGAACGCTGCGGCGGCGGTGCTGTGGACGAGGGGGAAGAGGGCGGTTTGGTCGCCGACGGGGGTTGTGGAGGAGGACTTGTAGATCGGGGGGTGGGTGGTGTGTGATGGAGGTGAAGGTGGTGGTGTGAGGTGTTTTTGGTAAAAGAGGAGTTGATGGATGGGTTTGCGGGAGGGGGGTTGATGTTGAGCTTGAGCGAGGGGTTTGGAGCAAAGGTGTGAGGGTTGTTGTATTTGTGAGAGTTGTGTATATGATTGTTGCTGTTATATGGTGATGTTGGCCGCCCAGCATCGAGAATCAAACTGGGCATATACATATATATATATATCTATATCTCAACCCAGACAAACCCACCAAATCGCCATCACCATCACCGTCAACACCACACCTCACCTCCTTCTCGCACCACCTCCCGCCCCCGTATCCCCCCTCTCCGCCAAACTCACCACCTCCTGAATACCCGCCGCCTCCTGCTCCTCCTCCAGCACCATAATCTCCTCGCGGCAGTCCCACCACTTCTCCTCGCTGAGCTCGAACGCCTTGGTCTTGATCTCCTTGACGGTGAGCGTCTCGGGCTGCACGCCCTGCCACCGGAGGCTCGTCATGAGGACTTCTTGCCATTCTGCAGAGGTGCGGACGAAGAACTCGCGGCGGCTTTCGAAGGGCTGGGGTTGGGGGAAGGTTGGTTAGCATGGAAAAAGGAACATGTTGTTACTGGATCAACACTTACCCTTGGGTGGGGGAGACCGTCGTCTACTGATGTAGCTGTCGTCTCTGTTTCGTCCTCCTCGGACGTCGTTGTTGCCGTTGATGCCTCGGAAGAAGCCACCGACATCTCATCCGCCTTCTTCTTACGCTTGCTGAGAGTGTAGTGCTGCTGCGACGTCTCTTCTTCTTCCTCTTCTTCCTCCTCGTCCTCCTCCTCATCATCCTCATCATCGTCGTCCTCGTCTTCCGATTCCTGCCAAAAGTGGTCAGATTCTCCATCTTCTCCCAGGTACAAAAGAGAATGTTACTTACAATCCAGTCCTCGACGGGTCGGGTAAAGATCTCCTTGCAGCCGTCCAGCTTGCCAAGATCAATGGCATACAGGTCATCGAAAGTGAACTCCCGATCTCCCTTCTCAAAAGTTCCACCGTAGATGTACAGCACATCGCTTTGGACGGCCAGCTGAGCGTTGAATCTCACGTGGGGCGGTTCCATAGTCACTGGCATCTCGCGTGCCGGTTTCTCATCCTCCTCCTCATCCTCTTTCTTCTCAAGCTGGATGTCATCGGCATCTTCAATGGAAGCACCAGTCTCAAGAGCAGCGAGCTGTCTGAGCAACTCCTCCTCATTGGCCTGGGCTCTTCCTCGACGACCAACACGCGGTTCGGCGGCGGCCTTCTTCTGCTGTCGAGGCTTTCGTAGGCCTAGAGGCATGAAGCGGTTTCGTTCAATGTTCCAGGCGAACAACTGGTTGAAGAACTCGCTATCCATGCCCTCCTCGCTCTGCTCAACATCGTGGACGCCTCCGAAAAGAATACCGCGGCCCTTGTGCCAAGTCATAGTAGCTCCTGCTCGAGTAGGGCTCGGGGCATTGGCCGGCTTCTTTCTCCTCTCCCAACGCACCGTGGGAGGGGTGTTGGGGCTGGCATCGGCTGGTGGCGGCGTCATCCTGAGGAAGAAGCAGTCCTCGTGGACCTTGGGAAGGAGGACGTTCCTCTGTGCCTGACTTGCGCCCTTGCCGCCCTTTTGCTGTTTGACAGAGACAGTCGACTTGATACGCGAGTATCCTCCGTAGAGGACAGCCCCCTGCTCGTGGGGCAGTAGGGTAAAGGACGAGCGGGCATCTGGCTTGAGTTGGGCTGTGGGCAACTGGGGAGAGAACCACACAAAGTTCACAGTGTCAAAGATCCATAGGTCTGCGAGATACTTGGTCTGGTTCGAAGTATCCTGAAAACCACCAAACAGAATGATGTACTGTTTCCAGTAAGTCATGCGGTGACCGCTTCGAGCAGAAGGGCTCTTGTCCTTGCCCTTGGTCTCGATCTTGGTCCATTCCCTCGACGCGGGCTCGAGTCTCCAGAAGTCCGAGTAGTGATGAAAGGTACCCTGTTTGGGGGACGAGAACTCTCCACCAAAGAGATAGATGTGATTGGGGTTGCCAGCCCGGGTCCAAGCATGACCGGATCGAGGCAACGGAGCGTTGGGAGAAGTAACACAGCGCCACTCATCACGATTGATGTTGTAGATGTTCAGGTCGTTATAGAACTGCGCAAGTGAACCGTTAAAGTACTCGCCTCCAAAGAGCAATAGGGTATTGCTGTCGTTAGGCGAAGCCATGAGGGTACTCGCGGCTCTGGCTCTCGGCGGCGCATCACACACTGTCTCAGTGATCTTGAGGAACTGTTCCTGCTGACGACGATACTCCTCGAGCACCTCATCCAAATCAACGTCCTCGGCATCGCTGCCCTCAACCTTGGCCTGCTTATTCTTGACCTTCTTCTCTCCCTTATTGGCCTGCTTGGCCGCCTTTTCGGCCTGATTATGGGGTTTCCTGTCAACACCAAAGCTCACATGATGGGAGGAGGGGCAGCTTGGGTAGTTGGTGTAGATGGATGGAGGGGTAAAAAATGATCGAGGGGTAGCTAGTAAAGTCGCACCTTTTTGGCCTTTTTGGATTCAGCGTTCTTTTTCTTATCTTTGGCCATTGTGGCGTCAAGAATGATATGTCCTGTAGAGTTGGCTGGCTGTAGGTGCGTGTGATATTGGACTAGGGAGAGAAAATAGAGATGCTGTGGGCAGATGGAGTCTGTGGTTGGGGATTTCATCAAGTCAAAATTCTGCCATGTCATGACAGTGTGCAAATACCACACACGCACTGTGCATAAAACATGATAAAAACCGGTAAAGAAGCTGTAGATGATTTCCAAAGTTTTTCGAGACTTTATTAGCTGTAGATATTTAAGAGAAGTATTACTCCGAATGGTAAGTTGCTCCTATGAGCCTGGCTGAGTTACCATGAAACGGTGGGATGGTGATAGAACTTGATCAAGAAGACATGTCTTGCAAAGCAATGAATGACATGAGATATCTGTCCACGGGACTGTATTATATTCCCTGATTTAAACTTGACCCCGTGTGTGATATTTGGTCCTGCTTGATGAGACAAACCGAAACCATTCGTAACCACAACAACTGAAACGATACTCGACACTGATCTAGCTACGTATTGGACTAGGGAACGAGTAGCAGAGCTTCACTTGTCTGCAGAATCTGGATAACTCCCAGGCAGATACGCCACCATGGCCTTGCTGGCGCCCTCCATGCAGTACTGAACAACTTCAACCTTCCTATCAGACGGCGCGAGCTTTGCAATCTGTCGAATGTCGCTCGTACGCGGCAAGAAAAGCGCATGATCGAGTCTCTCGTAAGCATCATGCAAATCTTTGAGGTTGTACGGCTGCATGTTAGACAGGTCAAAGACCTCGTCGGTGCGATATCCAGGCCCCCCCCATGGTGGACTGGCGAATAGGACCGTGGCGTTCACATCGATTCTCAGGTCTGGATGGAGCTGGTCGGGGTTGTTGAATAGTTTATCGAGGTACTCGAAGCTATCGCCGAGGACCCAGGTGATGACTCCAGGTTGGATTCCGTACACTTTGGCGTTGTTCTGGGCGCACGCGAGGGTGGAAGGATCGCGCTCTATGGAGATGATGCGGCTCCAACGCTCTGAGAGTGCAAATGCGATGGTGTTTCCGCCAGCTCCGGCGAAGACGTCGATGAGGATGGACTTTTTCTTGTCCGTTCCATACATGTCATGGGAAACTTGGCTAAAGACTGGTGAGTACGTTGACCGCAGTTAGAGAGAGATGACTAGGAGAAGCTCACTTTGCAACTGGTTCTGGTGTGACTCCAAACCAAGCGTCGTCCGTCATGTAGATGCCATAGTCGTAGAGTGAAAAGATGGAATATCTCTGGGAGAAATACCTGGTGAAATATTTCAGCAAACCGTATCCAAGAAGACCCAAGGGAAATGCTTCTCACTTTTGAATATCCCATGGCACCTCGTGTTTGCCCTCATAATGGTGGCAGTCGTCAGTGATTGGAAGCTCCTCGGCAGGGGCTATCGCGAAGCCTGTGGTCTCCGACATGGCGTCTATTCCCAGACTCCCCATTTTCTCAGGCCCTTGGGGGCTATTGAATCAGGCCAAGGGAGTCGTCAATCATTCTTGTTCCTCAACGAATCAGAGCCCAACGTGATGAGCCTCTCATACCCGATGGAGAGAGCTGGATCTTGAGAAGTCAACATTCTCAGCACGAGGCTGAGAGTTTCCCAAGTCCCCACAAATGTCCCGCGCCACAGGGGGGGGGCTTTAGCGTCTTGGCGCGTCCCAAGCGCTGCAAGGCTGAAATCCGATGGTGCCAGCTTGCTTGTGAGAGAGAGGCCCGCCCTTGAGCTCCCACACTCCCACCTTCTGACGCAAGGATCCGATAAGCTCCCAACATCTCCAACCTTTCACTCCAAGGACGATCAAATTCCACAAATAACCACCCGTTAGAAACCCGTCGAGCCAGCCATGTTCAATGCGCTAAACCGTTTCATCTCGCGCCTGGACGGGGACACGCCGCAGCACAAGCAACAAGAACGGGGCTCCTTTGGGTTCCAGGTGCTGAGGAACACTAACATCGACCTCACTGTTGAGCCTTGGTTCGACTTTATCGTCGGTATTAATGGAAGACCAATCGTACTTGCTAACCTGCAACTGTTATCTCAAAAGGAAGGTTATTAACTCTCAAGTAGGACAACCCCGAGCCTGCGCTGTTCGCCCAGGAAGTGAGGAACTGCGCCGGAGGAACTGTCACTCTTGGACTCTGGAACGCAAAGGTACAGCTTTCTCTTTTGGATAGGTTTAGAAGAAAGTTAGCTCATCGTGTTTCTAGGGCCAACGAACGCGGGAACTGCACGTCCCAGTGCCTGTTGATACCGCCTCCCTCGGCCTCTCCCTCCAATACTCTCCCCTTGCCATCGCAGCCAACATCTGGCACGTCCTCGATGTCCCTGCCAACTCCCCCGCCGACGTCGCCGGCCTCCTGCCATATGGCGACTACATCCTGGGCAGCCCTGAGGGTGCCTTGTACGGCGAGGGTGGTCTCGGGGAGCTTGTCGAGGACTACATCGGGCGACCTATGCGCCTCTGGGTTTACAACAACGAGTACAACGTGACGAGAGAAGTCACGATACAGCCTAGCCGGGACTGGGGGGGTCAGGGAGCTCTGGGTTGCGTGCTTGGTTATGGTGCCCTGCATCGGATACCTGCGGCTCTAAGTGAACCTGTTGACGCCCCCGGGGAGACCATGTTTGACGGAGCTCTGAATGAGAAGACCGAAGACATCTTCGTGCCCACAGCGGCAGAGACGGCACCGCCACCCCCTTCGGGAGACTTCTTGGTTCCCGCCCAGGTCATCGAAACCCCACATGCCGTTGGATCACTAAGAGCGAAGAAGAGGGAGCGTCATGGCCATAGCCCCAACAGGCTGATGGACGACTACTTTAAGGAAGAGGAGAAGAAGAGCCGGGCGTTGGATAATGCCCCCGTAAGTGCGGGTTCAGGAGTCCCACCTCCGCCGAGAGCGGGCGGCCCTCCTAGGGCATCGCCCAAGCCCGAGGCGGCTGGTGAAGGAGAAGGTCAATGAGATGTATATCACGAGGTAGCTTGTACGAATGATTCCCCCGTTCTTGATGCAGACCTGGTCTGTTCTCTCGCTAGACTTTTATGAAATCTCATGAAACGCCGTCTTGGTGTAGGTATTGTACAAAGTGCCCGAGGGGCCACCTATATTCCCGCCCTAGAGCCAAGCTCCCTAATTCCGTCTTTGATGAAAATGCGCGCTATGCACTTGGGTATAGCTCGCTTAGTTGATGAAGTTGACACAGAAGAAATGCAGGACCAAGCTGCAGACAACATAGTCGGCGAATGCTCTGTGTCGTGGGTTAGCAAGTGCACCGTAAGATCGCATATGCGAAAGACACAGATAAGATGTTACCTCTCAGGAGACACTGAAGGGAAGTCGCTCTTGTTGGCCTCGGTCGTTTGAATGCGCAACGAAACTGGGAATCTGGTTAGCCATCTCTGCCAGGGGTTAGTCATGGAGAAGGGGGCATCTCACCCGTCAGCACAAACTGTCCAACCGTCGCCGAGAAACCCGAGAGGAAAGCATTGAAGGGCTAGATATCATGTATTAGCATTTGTCCCATGGACTCGGGAGGATGTGCAAAGCATACGTAGTTGCCTGCCAGCACGCAGTACAGGAACTGGAGAGCTCCGACGACGACCAAGAATCCCAGGAACACATCAATCAGCTTGGTGCGCTGCGGCGTCGCCTGCATGTAGTGGTCGTAGATGTTCTGCAGCACCGTGTCCCAGTTGGCGGCGCCGCGCTTGGGCGCGACGGATTTGGGGGCGCTGCTGCTGGAGGTCGCGGCGGCGGCGGCGGCGGAGGGAGTGATATCGCGGACGTTCTTCTTGGGCGCCATGGTTATTAGCCGGGGGGAAGGTTGGTTGGTTGGTTGGTTGGTTGGGGGGCGGTTCGGTCGGCTGGACGGGGTGGGTGAGTTTGGAGTTGGGTAGGGTTGGTTGGTGATGATGGGTTTGGAGGTTGTGGTTTATGGTGGTGCATCTACACAGGGGAGCTTCCAAGATGGACACGATAGCTCCAAGGTGGGTCGGGGCGTGATTGGCTGGCGTGTGGTGAGTTGTGTAGGGATAAATCGCACTGTGCAGGGGTTTTGGGTGTTGCAAGTTGGAGCAACGTTCAACCTCGATGGTGGAAGAAGTGGAAAGGGGGTTCAATTTTGAAAGGAATATAACGTAGTAAATGGATTCTGATATTGTTGTAAAGAGTCTTTAACATAATCGAGTGAAATGTTTGGTTTCCGCCTGTATGCGCAAGGCCATTGACAATGTGGTAGACTATACCCGTATCCTTTTGTCCAAACTTAGATCGCTGGATGATAGGCCTTTTAGGATACATGGAAACTAGCTATAATTTGATGTCAATAAGAAAAAGTCCTGGCGAATGGTTCCTAGATACATACGCTGGAACCTATCATGAACAGGATATCAGGACAAGGACGCGGGGAATAACCAGTGCTGATTGGCCACACGCTACTCGGCATTCTCCTGGAAGCCGCGACCCACCTCGATGTCATCAATCCCCCCGAACACCGACCAGCTTCGGAACTGGATAACGTGGAATAATATCCGAGACAACACCGTGATACCTTTGCGACTTTCATCCAACAAACCTCAATTGCAACGAAGAACCACTACCTGAACAGGAGATACCCTATTCTTCTTCACAATGGTAGGTTTTGAGCGGCGTACTTGAGAAGCTGCGTGTATAGATGCTTACATGTACCTATTCTGGATTGGACAGGCCGACAACACCAACCTCCAGAACCTGGCTTATATCCTAGGCGCCTTGACCGCGAGCGGCGGCATCATGGGATACGCGCGTACTGGATCGGTCATCTCTGCCGCAGCTGGCTGCACCGTCGGTGCCCTGTGTATGTTCACCCGTCCTCCAATTGCCCACGCGCTGCTGACTGTTCATAGATGGCCTCGGTGGCTATCGCATGCAGAACCGGCAACCCTACGGCATCGAGCTGGCCTTTCTGGCCTCGATAGTCCTCGGAGGTTCTGCCTTCCCTCGCGCTATCCGCTTGAGGAAGCCCGTTCCTATTCTCCTCAGTGTTATTTCGGCAATTGGTCTTCTTACGTTTGGTAATGCTCTGCGTAAGCAGTTGTAAGAAGTGTCTCGCTCGGGCGTAGTAGGATAGTTTAAAAACATGTTTTTTTGAGATTCAAATCGTTATCGGTATTTTGTACATTGAATGGGGATCGTGTCGGTGCCGCTTGTACTCGTACATTGTCTAGATGAATAGACAAATCGATCCTGTCCCTCTCGTTTTGCCCTTCCATGCTGCTTTCCCTTGAACGCCAGTCATATAGTGTCACAAACTCGGAATCGATAAAGCATCCCTCGTCTCGTTTTTGGGATCGATACGCTCGTAGTAGCCAACACGATTTCGATTTATAGTCCCAGCTCTCGTTGCTGCTCCTTAATCTTGTCTCGTTTCGCTCGGGCGGCGGCTCGGTTTTCGGCTTGGACCTTGGTTCTCTCGGCACGCAAGCAGATGTCCACTTTATCCTTGATGTCGTTGCAGTTACCGACTGCCTTGTGCATGAAGCCTTTGGAGTGGCACTCCTCGAGGGCGGCGATGATGTCCTCGCACGCTGGTTGTAAATGGTTAGCCGGGTCGTTCGGCTGCGGGCGTGAACAATAGGATTGACCTACCAAGGGCGTTCTTGGTATGGAGATGAGGATGCATGGTTGTTAAGGGGGGGGTGAACGGACACAATTGGGCTGTGGTTAATCGACTGTCAAGAGGGGAGTGGAAGACGCTGAAGAAATTCAATGGACTCCATCGCCACTGCTAGAGCCGACAGTCTGGATCTTGAAACGCACGGACCACATATGAGGTTAGCGACGCCCGCCCACAAGCCGTTCACTGTTCAACGGGCGGCGCGTTTGGAGGGGCACTCGACTTCATGCTCAAACCAAAACCTCACCAATATCAGCCAACTCAGCGGGAACCCGACATATTCACCCCTAACCATATAAAGGATCTCTCTATTCTCAACCCATAGCCATGTCATCACAACAGGTCTCCGCCAAGAAGCAGCAAGGTCAGTCCCTCCCCCCCATAGCCTCATCCCGTCCTCATCTCGCTCACTTCAAGGGGACAGATCTTCAGGCGACGTATAGCAACTACAAGAACACTCTCCAGCAGGTAGCCCAGAAGATCGGCGATATCGAGCAAGAGGCAGAGGAGCACAAGTATGTCACACCCTCCTCGCCACTATCGCCTTCTCCCAACGTTCCTCTACGAGCATCGGCATGACGTCGGGGTGGTCAAACTAGCATCCTGTCATGCCATATCTGAACATCTCACCGCTTCAAATCCCCATTCACCGCTCATTCTGACATTTTACTGCTAGGCTTGTCCTGGAAACCCTAGAGCCTCTTTCCGGCGACCGAAAATGCTTCCGTCTGATCAACGGTGTGCTTGTGGAGAGGACTGTCAAGGACGTGGTGCCGGCGCTCAAGACCAACCAGGAGGGGCTTAGGAAGGTCCTGGATGACCTCGTCAAGCAGTACAAGACGAAGCAGGACGACCTAGAGAAGTGGAAGGTTAGTTGCCATCGTCGTCAGGGTCAATGTTTTGTTGACCGCAAGTTCCCTTGTTGCCATGGAGAACAAGAAGCTAACCGGTATGTGAACAAACAGAAGAAGAACAACGTGCAGGTTGTGCAGCAATAATGAGATAACGAAGGGAAATTGGAAGGGAAAAAAAGTCACTTTGTTTTGAGCTAGAGAGCCGTCTTGCTTCCCCCTGGGCATCAGTGTTCTCTGAGGGAGCTTTATCGCAGTATCTCCCACGTGCCCGGTTGGAACAATCTAGTATTGAAACCGTGTGCGAATCGGCATGCGGCATGGAATCTGAAGGAATGCCCGTCATCAAAGACGAAACTACCTACCTAGACAAGCACAGCACAGCACAGCACATATCTGCTTGCCATCCAACTCAAAACGTCCAAGGACCTAGCCTTCTCCCCTTTGACCAAACCAAACCAAGTCAATGCACTAAACACGATGTCATGCTTACCATCAAACGCACACCAGGGCCGCGGAGCCAAAAAAAAAAAAAAAAAACAGATGGTGTTGATGCGTTGTACACTCTGGACGCAGTGGGGCCCGGCGGCAAGGGCGTCTCAATGCCCAACCGCATAACGCCCCAAAAAATCCCAAACCCTGGGTTTCTTGACGTGCAGGACACCAAAAGTCGACTGCGAGGGGAGAGAAGTCTCGAGCGTTTGTTGGGTGGATGAGAATGCCCCGATCCGATGAGGCTTGCCCGCTACCCTACCTGCAGTTCCAGCAAACAGGTACCTAGGTGTTGGGCCTAGTTGACGATGGCTGTTTCTTGATGCCAAACAAGACGCGGCAGGCTGGCCTTGGTGCCTCTTCTGTCCAGGGTTTCGTACATATGCTAACAGAGAGGGTTCCTCGAAAAACCCCTCTTCCGAGGAGAAAACCGGCACATCTCGGCATCCATACCTTCTTCGTACTTGGGGCCAACGACGTGGAGGATGCGCCGGCTCGATTTTATGCCTCAGAGGAAGAAGCTTGCATTTCAGGGCGGACAAAGCGAGTCTCTCCAGACCAACGATGCCGCAGATAGAATGATGTACAGCTGGCATTGTGCCATGACCGGCGGCAGAACAACGCATGATGCTCACCCTCTCACACAGTCGAGGCCTCAGAGTTGACAGAAGCAACCAGACATGGAGTAACAATGACGGAGTGCGGAGGAGATCGAGTAAACAATGCACCAACCTCCCCGATCAGGTCTACCTACTCTGCTCGCACTCCTCCCCATCCCCATCAATTTTCGCATTGTGGGGGTTGGTTCATTCGGGTTCCAACTCATCGGGCAACAGATCGGCTGTTGCTGCACGTAGGCACAGTCGAGGCTGGGAAGTGTGCGTCTGACTGGTTGCCGCTACGCCCACGTCCACCTCCCCAGGAGCATGTGCGGCGCAGTAGCGTTTAGGAGCTGCATGCGGGACGTCTTCCCGAGGGATGGCTTCTGGAAGCATGTATGTATTCGAGCCCAATCGGCCCTGGACCCCGGCGGCGTGGCCGGGTCCTGTAACCTCTGGTGCCTTCTTGTGGGTGAGCGGGAAAGGGGAAATCAATGTGATTGTGCCGCCCTTTGATGTTGATCGCGGTCCCTGGGAACCCGCTGACGTACTGTCCTGCCTATAGGAACACGACAGGACATCGCCATAGGTGAGAAGAGATCATCAGGGACTCTCACCAGTGCGCAGGTGAGCCGATCTGTCACAACCCGTCGCCGGAGCATCGAGAGATGAGCGGCGAATAGCAGCAGGTCGACCCGAAGGTCAGGTCAGGCAACCCAGCAACCAGCCAGCCAAGGTCGGGTCGGCGATAGGCGACCGGCGTCTATTAGGTAGCTCCTGGGCTTACACACATGTGCTGAAACTGCGACTGGACGAGAAGGGCTTAGCCTGATGCAATCGCTATTGACGAACAAAGCCTCATGAACGGGGTATGCACAGATGAGGGGGTCACTTACACGTTGGGTTCCAATGACGATGGTGAGTTTGCGAGCGGCATCTTAGCTGTACACCCTACGCCCTCTCCGCTGCAAGACATGGCGATTCAGGTATATGGCGGGCTTGGTAGATAGCCGCCGGGAGAAATGAGAGCAATCTCGGGCAGCTACGGGGTATGCGAATATCCATAGCGGAATAGGGCTCCCATTGGTGGTGAGTGTGAAAGTCGAGGTGACGACTTCTCCGGTTCAGCCTCAGCGCTGCGGGCCTGAATTATCGGCCAGGCTGTGTCTCGTGCTCACCTGAAAATAGTTGATTTGATAGCCAATATCACAATCCAGTCGATTGGATCACAGTTCACGATGTCTTCGGCAAGGTACTGACTCGCCAGCCTTGTGGCTGGGACATGCAAGTTGTTCGGGGTTGTCCCTTGCTGGTTTCGCAACGGCAAGTCGATGAATTGCTCATTAAAGCTTCTCGTATGAAGGGATCGCCGTACGCCCACGGGAAGGGGGACACCTTAAAAAATGAGGCCCCCGGACTGCAAGCCAACCGGCCGAGACGGAAACGTTCTCGTCGTCACCCGTTTCCCGTGGCTTGGCGACTTGGGGAAGTTGGAAAGGCCATTGCCAAATGAGCGGTCGCGGTCGCCCACCCTCCCAGTACCGCCTGGGTGGACTTGATCGTCAGCGGTCAATTGCCTGAGAGGATAGATGAAGAGCGCCTGACAAGAGCCTAAGACATTGTTGGTGGTGGGAAGCCAACGGAGTTGTCTGGGTTTGAGGTAGTTCATTGTGCATGTTGGCGACGACCAAGGATGCGGCATGCCTAGGTAGTTGTGGGAGCACAGAATAGTTCAAACCACAAATCCCTACTAGACAACTTGACCATTCCCCAGTCGGTACTTTGCAGAATTAGAGGAAACACACGGCCCGTCCGTACGATGCCTGGACGGGAAGAGGTTTGCGGCACACCGCCGGAGCAAGTGTTCGTGTTTGGTATTCGGGTGTAGGCTTTGGGGGGAGTGTTTGCAGCATGGGTGTCTGCTCGGCAGTGGGTTCTTTGATGCTGTACCAAGACGGATGAACTTATTTTACACGGGGTTTGGTTTCGCCCCCCTCTTTCAGCTGAAAAAACAGACGAACCGAGTATCTTGGTTGGTATCCATGTGTGTTGCGGAGGTGGATTGCTATCCGGTTTGTGAATGCGATCTGGGTTTATTAAACAGTGTGGAGTTGGAAGAGCCAACGGGATCTCTCTTGTTTGATATGTAATTATTGTCCTTGTTCTCCAGCGTTTGGAGGGGGTTGCTGAATGGTTAATGACGACAGATGGTGATGATGATGATGATGGTGATGCTGGCGAATGGCCCACAAGCAAAAACAGCCTGGAAACGCTAGTACGATGACCCTCATAGGGCTTAGACGCTTAGCGTGGGCGTTATCGATAAAAAAAATCCAACCTCCTCCACTTTGAGAGCGGAAGGAGCTACCAAGATGGGAGGCTTGGGGTGGTGTTTCCTGGGTAGGTAGGTTATCTCAGCCTGCTATTTGTCGCTGGGAACTTGGGGAAGGAAACGCGCGGGTTGTTTGAAACCTCAACACCAACACTTGACCATCACCAGTTCCCCCTCACATCTGGGAGGACAATACTCGATCAGCAAATCAGAATCCTTTGTTTGACATTAAATTGAAATCTATTCTTTCTTGCATCTAAGTCTGTTTTTCCTTTCTCCCCCTGTAAGAAAGACCCCACGTCTTCCCCCATTCCATCACTCCTCTCTCTCCACTCCCTCTTATGCATCTCACGGACGAGCGCTGCGACTTGGACTGAACAACTCAGACACACCCTCTCGCGGCCCAGTCTTGTGCCTCCTATCATCTCACACCTTCCCGCCGCACGCACGTCTCCAATCCCATCAACCCCGTCATCGCTTCCCCAGTTGCCGTCCACCGTCTCCTTCAGCGAGCCCTCTTGGCCCCCCGGCCCTTTCTCGACCCGCACCGCGAGTGAGGCAGAGGGCCTAAGCAGCAGCTCCGACGCGACACACACACGCCCCCCGGTCCGTCTGGGTCCCCGTCCGTCCATCCCGTTACGTCGGGTTCTGGTCCTGTTCCTCCCTGCTTGGTCACCAAAAGTAGCCCATTCACACTCGACGCTCGCTCGCTCGTTCTCTCTCTGGCCGCCCGCTGACGCGATATTGCAGAGCTTCATTCCCACTCCCCCCGGTGGCATTGGCGGACGAGACGCTTGCGACCCTCGTGTAACCCGGCCCTTGTTTCTGTCATCACACCCCCAGCTTTCGCCGTCGCTCAACCCCGGCGCAATCTGATCACGACCCGCGCCGCCGCCGCCGCCGCCGCGTCCCCGTCGACGAAAGTGAATACCGAGAGACGCACCTGCGAACGCTCGCCGGCCTTGCGCCCTGCCGTTGCTGGGGCACCAGATTCCGGTCTAGACACGTCCGTTGCCTTCTGCGCGTGCCATCTGCGTCTTGCGCCCGCGTCTTTGATCTGCGCGCATCGGTTCTTCCGCGCCGCTGGCCCCATCATCACCCGCATTTTCTCACACCGGGAACAACGACGACGCTGTGCGATCCGTCCACTTACGGAACCCACTCCTCCCAAGAAATACACACGCCCTGTCCAGCCCTCGAATCGGCGCACTCGCACAGTAGAGTACCGTCGCGATCGAAACGTCGGGTTTGGCAGTCTCGTTGTCTCGTTGGAGTCATCAAAGATTCGAGCTACCTCGCCAACAAGGGTTGACTTCGGCGCCAAACGGGCCCACCCCTCCCCCTCCGGCTTCACTATCTACATCACCTCGCTTTACCTCACAAAATCCCACAATTCCACACTCAGCAACCACGCCTGGATTACCACGCACACGCCCCCAGAAACGATCCCAAAAAGCATCCCGGCGTCATAGCCCCAAGACCCTGGGCCAGGTACATCCTGCGTGAGCGACTTAGAGTCTTCGCCGGCAGTCAGGATTGACGCAGCACTGCAGCTGGAGTCCGACCCCCCCCCTCACCTCCCCTCACTCCCCCCCGACGCTTGCAAGCCCTACCCATCTGCGACGTGGCCCGGGGACACATCATCT
>JABFFI010000921.1:22182-38804 GCA_013623725.1 Fusarium robinianum | reverse complement strand
AAGAGAACAGACATCACAAGGACCCTGCAGAGGGCATGTAATAGTACGGCAGAAAACGACGGCCAACCCCAAAAAGAGCAGCAGAAAATAGTTGCAAATGCTAAAAGAGGGTATCGAAATGTGAAGGGTGAAACGAAACGCCAAAACCATCGAAAAAAAAGAGACAAAAGTCAAGGCGAATGGCGTCAGAGAGCCCTGCTATAGATTTCTTCTTGGAATCGCACAGTAATGTGAAAGCAGATCGAGGACTGCAGCACATCGATTGTTATATAGGTAATATATAATCAAGCGTTCCGTTTCAGCCGCTGACGGCTAAGCTGATGTTTGCAGGCTTGTCAACGTCTTAAGCACAGAGGATAGAGGACAGAGGGATAGGGATACTTTTAGCAGACGGCCAAAAAAGGCTTCATTCAGCACATAGAAAGAAGCCTTCACTCAAGTCACGGATGCCAGATCACAGCAGGCAACTTGGGCAAAATTATTTTGGTCGGAGAAGAAACGCGTTTGATATCGACTGATGTCTCCGAAATCTCAACATTTTCACACGTTGAAAAACGTCTCGAGACTCAGAATCTCGCGAGCCGTGCAGCCTTGAATCGACTCATACGCTCGCCTCCTCCCTCCGACTCATCCAAGGGTTGGATGGCAGACTCGTCTTCCTTGAGGAACCCACCTTGGCGCTGTATGAACTTCTTGCGCAGTCGTTGGTGTTCATCGGCGACCTCTTCTTGGATCATGTCATCATCAAAATCCTCAGGTACCTTTGATGAAGGAGTCGTGTCGCGCTCAACTAGAGTGTCAGCTATTGTTGCACCCTCAGGTCCCGTAGGCGCTGTAGGCCGGGTTTGGTCCACGAATCTGGGGGGAACATCCAGAGGGCCTGGGGGAAGACCGGATGACGCTTCGCCACCTCTCGCCTTCTTAAAGCGGGATGGTTTGCGACTCGACGTTGTCTCGACGGACTTTGCAGGACCAGATCGCTCAACCACATCACTCAGTGGTTCAACGAGGGGCTCGTTGTCCTTTGGAGAAGATTCCTTGACAGATGATGAAACCGCAGGCTCATCTTCGGGCGCAATGTCGAGGCTCGAAGCGAAACGAACGCCCTTTTTCCCGCCGTCTTTGTTGGGCTGCTTTTCTCGGATGTTCGACTTGACCGGAGTGGGTTTTGATGAAGACGTCGATGGAGATGGCTCGGGACTTGGGTGCTTGATAACGACGCGACCGATACCTTCATCGTCAGAAGTCGCCTCTGTCTCTGCAGCTTCCTCGAGCTTTTTAGTGAAGCGCGACTTGACCCCGAGCCTCTGCTCTAGCTCGAGCATCCGTTGACGGTAGCCATCTGTCAATGCGCTCTTGGTGGATCTTCCGTATCGGTCCTCCTCATCATCGTCATCATCCCCGAAACCTTCATCGCTGTAGTCGAAGTCGTAGTCATCGTCGTCATCGTCGCCCTCTTCCAGTGTTAACTCGGCAACGACAGCGCCAACTTCACCTGAGTAGGCCAGCATTTGTCGGCGCAGCTCAGCATCCTCCTCATCCTCATCCACTGGTATCACTGGCTCCTCACCGCTGAGCTTCTCCTGTTCCCTCGCGTGATCCATAATCTCTTCGACACGCTTTGCCGTCCTTGAGACCTGTGGTTTGGGTCCATCCTCTGGTTTTGTGTCGGCAGAGAATGATACAGCCTTGCTGGTTGGGGATGTAGATTGAACAGACTCTTTTACTGAGGGAGCGGAAGATGTTGGTTGAGAAGATGGCGGTTGGCGCTGTGAGGGTGGTTTTGGTTGAATGGTCTGCTGCGCCTTTCCTTTCCCCTTTTCTTTTGGGGCATCTGGCTTGGAATCTGGTTCGTCCTCTGGAACGTCCTTGATACCGGCCTTCTCCAAGGCCTCTCTAACTCGAGGTAACGAGTCGCCTGGCTTGTTGAGCCGGTAAGAGACGACGTTGTCATGATCGTCAAGCTCCTCGATGATCTCCGTGATGGGAAGACCGTCTTCGTCGGTGGCATCGGGCTGGCTAGTGGCGGTAGCAGCGGCGTATTTGTCCTCCGCAGATTCGATTTGCTTCTGTAATGACTCAATGTTCTTTGTAACATAGTCGATACGGCGGTCAAGAACACTGATAATCTGGTCCTTGGTCCTCTGAGTCTTGCCACCGAAAATGTCGTTGATCTCGCGACTGTTGACAAGCTCGCCCTCAAACACATCCCGAATTCTTTCGAGCTCTGCCGTGCTCGCCTTGGGTGCGGCATCGACTTCTTCCTTCAGAGCCTCATACTCGGCGTCCCAGGTCTGCCAGTGATGCAGCGCCTTCTGCAGCTTCTTGATGTTATCCTCCAGCTGTTGCCTGTCTCGCTCGAGATCGAGAAG
Organism: Fusarium robinianum; assembly: GCA_013623725.1. Classification (NCBI taxonomy): domain Eukaryota; kingdom Fungi; phylum Ascomycota; class Sordariomycetes; order Hypocreales; family Nectriaceae; genus Fusarium; species Fusarium robinianum. The sequence goes on along the minus strand of JABFFI010000921.1, from coordinate 36,432 downwards.
GCTTTCCTTGGCCTCGGCCATGTTCCTTGCTCCTTGCTGCCGGGCGAGGGTGATGAAGGAAATTAAGAAGAACAGATGAGAAGGGTCTTGTTAGAAATCGGTTGTGACTGAGATGGGAGTGATGGAAAAAATATGTGCGGATGAGCTCCTTGACGGTGCGCCGGTTCAATCTCGGCTAACATGGGCGTAGCCTAAGAGGCAGTGTCAAGGGTAGGTGCTTGCTCCTGTCAATATCCTGCTTTAGTAGGGTGAAGGGAAGATAGGTATTAGGTAGAATTTTGCTTTAAAAAAATTATTCATAGAAGGTCACTCTTTTAATTTCATTTCTCCCATTTTATATCATATTTGAATATGATAGGGCGACTTGGTTGTGGCGCTTAAACTTGTTAGGCAACACGTAGAAGAGGCACCAAGCTTGGACAACGAATGATCGCGAGGTCAGTGTTATGACCCATCAGACAAAGGCGCGATTGACTAGTCTCTGCAAATGGTCTTGAATTTATTAGTCGTTTAAGACAAGGGTGAGTGAGGGGGTAAACGTTGAAATGGTAACTAATAATTAATAGTTTAAAAAGTGGTGGTCGCCTGAAACAGGTTCTCATGTTCTTCAATTCTGGAATAACCCATAAACAACCATGTCGGATTTGAACAATTCAAACAGCATCAAGACGCTCGAAGCCATATGCTACTGTGGCTCGGTTCACCTGAATATCAAAGTACCCATCGAATCACTTCCTCTGATTTCCCATCTCTGCCACTGCAGCATCTGTCGATATACTCTTGGAGCACCATGCATCTTTCACATCGACTTACCTGAGGGCGCTGTCATCGGCTTCGTGCAGCCGTCGTCCAGTGATAATGTGACCAAATATCTTCTCAAGAAGAAAGGTCTTTGGACCATGGACTTTTGCTCGACTTGCGGATGCCATTTCGCGGCCGTGGATGTCAAGAAGGGGAACTGGGTAATCTCCCCGTCCGTCCTGGTGGACTACAGCCCAGATGATATCCAGATCCGCAAGCATATCTTCAGCAAGTCGGCCAAGGATGGTGGCATTGCCAAGATGTTGAGGCACGCAGGAGGATACGATTTTGTCGACTGGAACCCTCCCGACGATAGCCCGCTCTCTACGATTGTTGAATGCGAGGCTGAGGTTGGCGAGGATGGCAAGGACCGTCTTCGCGCGCAATGCCACTGCGGAGGCGTTTCCTTCACCATATCACGTCCGACACAGGAGGTTCTTGACGACGATTATTTGACACGGTTTGTCTCCAACACGGATAAAACGAAGTGGAAAGCCACATTCGACGCCTGCGATGATTGTCGCCTCGTCAATGGGTCTCATATCATAGGATGGACCTTCATCCCTCTGGCCATCTGCGAGCCTCCAATCAAGCCAGACCTCCTCATCGGGACGGCTAAGACTATCAGCACTTCGCCCGGAGTCTTACGGTCCTTCTGCGGAGCCTGTGGCGCAACCATCTTCTATTTGCACGAGGAACGACGTACGGCAACTGGGCACCAGATCGTGGACCTCGCGACGGGCGTCCTGAGAGCTCCAGAGGGTGTCATGGCGGAGAACTGGTTAACTTGGCGGGCGAAACTGGCCTGGCTGGAGAGCGGAAAGAGATATGACGAGGCATTTACGGATGCGCTTCAAGATGGTATGAAGAAATGGGTTCTCGAGAAAGAAGGCGAGGTTACCGACTACAGTATCGGTTGAAGGCTCCGAGAGATTCTTGTTCTTGTCGGGGGTTGAATGCCGAGGGGCGGGGGGTTTGTTAGCGGGGAGTTGTGGGAGTTGTGGGAGTTGAGGAACTGAGAAGTCAGTGACTGGTGAGGGGAGCCATTGCTGTCTATCTAGGGTAATTGTGCGTTTTGGATAGTATCTTGAAGAGTGAAGAAGAAGATCATCTCTCAATGTCTCGATTATAATAAAAACTGCTGGGTTGTTATCTCCCGTAGCGCCGAACGTCGGCGTCGGATTGTCACCGATAGTATCCGACAAGCTCTTTCATTCACCTAACTAGACGATTAGTCGTACCAAAAGAAAGACCCACGGATTTAGCCATATCACCTCTTCTAGACTTCTACGGAGTAATGGAATTTGCATTCTTCCCTGCACTGTCTAGTATCGTCATTGAATTATCTCAGATTTTCCAATTTCCCTGCATTACATACACGAGAACCTCCTGCAAGAGCTACCTGCGAACCAGTTATCCGAGTTTTCAGCGACACACTAACAATTAACCCCAAAGTCACACTCACTCTCCGCACCCTCCTCCCCCTCCACTACCTCTCGCATCCAATCCGTTCATCTCAAGCTGCAATCGAGTTCCATGCGTCATGTATCGTGGCGACCCTTCAGACAATCCTTCAGTTTCATAGCGCTACGGCGAGCTAATCTATGCACCATGGCCTCCTCAGGCAGATCTTACAATGTGCGATCTTATGAGTGAATGGTTGCTGGAGATGTGAGAACTAATCCTGGGCGTTAGGATGCCATTGATGCGCTCAACACTCTCCAGACGCCGTTCGAGATCATCGAAGCCCGGCGGAAGGCTGGAATTAAACCCGATGCCGTCTCGATTAAGGAGATGAAGACATACTTGCATCGTATTGGCTACACTGTGAGATCATCATCAACACTTCATATCCCTCATCACAGAGTCGCTAACAACCTCCAAACAGCTCTCAGACTTGGATCGCCTCAACATCATCCATGTAGCAGGTACAAAAGGCAAGGGAAGCACCTGCGCATTTATCAATTCAATCCTCTCCCAGTATCAGCACACCCATAACGCTCCCCGAAAGACGGGCCTCTTCACCTCCCCTCACCTCATCGCAGTCCGCGAGCGCATCCGGATCAACTCAACGCCCATCTCAGAAGAACTCTTCGCAAAGTACTTCTTCGACGTCTGGGACCGCCTGGAGAAGGCCCCCAAGACGGAGGACGACCAGCTCATGCCCCCGCGCCCGATCTATGCCCGCTACCTGACCTTGATGAGCTGGCATGTGTTCCTCCAGGAGGGCGTGGATGTCGCCGTGTATGAGACGGGCATCGGCGGCGAATATGACGCAACGAACATCGTCAAGAAGCCCGTGGCTTCAGGAATCAGCACGCTAGGAATTGACCACGTCTTTGCCCTGGGTGATACCGTGGCCAAGATCGCATGGCACAAGGCCGGAATCATGAAGACTGGCAGCCCAGCCTTCACGATTGAGCAGGTCCCCGACGCCGCCGAGGCTCTGGAAAAGAGAGCAGTAGAGAAGAAAGTCGACCTCAAGGCCCTGAAGATTGACCCTCGTCTGAGCGCTGTCAACATCCGGCCGGATGCCATCTTCCAGAAGCGGAATTCTACCTTGGCAATCGCACTCGCCGAGACCGCTCTGGAGAAGATCGGTGTGTCTCTTCCTCCAAAGACGGAGCCCTTACCGAGGGAGTTTGTCGACGGGCTGGAGAAGGTTGTGTGGAGGGGTCGTTGCGAGGTTAAAAAGGAGGACAAGGTGACATGGCACGTCGACGGCGCGCACACAATCGACAGTCTCAAGATGTCAGCCAAGTGGTTCCAAACCGAAACGTCAAGCCGGTACGTCCCGTTAATACTCACATTCCTCAACCATCTAGAGAACTAACGACCTGTCCTGTCCTAGCCCTGGCCCCCGCATCATCATCTTCAACCAACAAGGCCGCTCCGAAGCCGTCAACTTTCTCGAGCCCATCTACAAGGCCACCCGGCGTCCTGGTCAGCCATCCTTTGACCATGTCATCTTCTGCACAAACGTCACCTACGCCGCCTCAGGGTACAAGCGCGACTTCGTCAACCACCAGTTCGACCCGGCCGAGATCGACAAGATGACGGCCCAGCGTCGCTTCGCGCAAAAGTGGGCGGAACTGGATTCCACGGCCGTCGTGGAGGTGATGCCCACGATAGAGCAGGCCATTGACTATGCTCGGAATCTGGGCGAGGGGTTGCCGGAGGGCGAGACGGTGCAGGCGTTCATCACTGGGAGTCTGCACCTTGTGGGAGGCGCGTTGGGGATACTGGAGAAGGCTGATGCGTTGTGACAAACATGAGATGGTGTACTCCTCTGAGCATAGAAGGCTTTGGTACATAGACGGCAAGACTTTTCCCCTGCCTACAATAGACTCTCGGGCTCCAAAGCTCGCAAGATACCCCCAACGAGATGCATACTCCCCGTAACCAACACCTTATGTCCTCGTCCCTGCCTCTCCACAACCATCCTCTCCGCGATCCTCCTCGTCTCCGCAACCGTGTCAAGCAAATTATCAAAAACCTGCGCCCTGCTAACCGTCAACTCGTCGCTAAGGAGCAGCCACGTGCTGGACTTCAACTTTTGCTGAACCTCTAGGTCCCTTGTCTCGCCCTCGCTGGGCGGGTCGAGCTCGTTCCGCGTGAACAGGGAGTGCCTGAAGATTACCCTCGATCCCCTGACGTCGAAGACGGTATCGACCAAGACCCGGAGGAGTTTGTCGGCGTCTCTCTCTTGTTGGTTGAAGATGAGGGTTGCGCTCTCGCCTCGATCGAGGTCTTTGGCGAACCACTTGGCGACCTCGCGCATGCTGTCCACCGTATGTGCGCCGTCGAGGTACCAGGTGATTTTGCCGTCTTGTATGGTCTCGCAACGTCCTCTCAGCGTCGCTTCCTTGAGACCGGTGATCATCTTCTCCGGGATATCTACCAGCGCCGTGGAGGGATCGGCCTTCATACCCAGATGCTGCCGAACGGCGAGCACTGCGAGAGCCTGATTGTACGTTTGGAAATCACCCATCAGCTTCCCGGGCACGCCGCCCCATTTCTCGACGAGTGCATCGTCCAGCTCAACCAGCTCCGCCTCCTTCTCCGTTGCCCTCGACCGGAGGACCTCCCTGACGCTGGGCTGCTCATCTATCTGCCGGACGAAACCCCGAACACCGGGCTTCAAGATGCCCGCCTTGTGCCAGGAGATCTTCTCCACGGTATCTCCCAGCATCGCAACATGATCGATCCCCAGCTGCGTCAACACAGCAGCCGAGACAGCCTCTGGCGGCACGATATTCGTAGCATCATACTCCCCACCAATCCCACACTCAAGAACAACGCTGTCCACATTCTCGCGAAGAAAGATGTGCCACGCAAGGATAGTCATGAACCGGAAGAAGAACGGTTTCGACGCCGGCCCCTCCGCCTCCTCGACACTCTTGCCCTCCTTCTTCGCCGCGTCGGTAAACCGCTCCCACAGCTCAAAGAAGGCCTGCGCAAACACTTGCTGCGACACGGGCTCCCCCTGAATGGCAATGCGCTCACGAACGCTCACGAGGTGCGGACTGGTGTACGTTCCCACAGAGCCGTACTGCTTCAGCATGCCCGTGGCGAAGGCGCTCACGGATCCCTTGCCTTTGGTGCCAGCGATGTGAATGTGCCTCAGACGCGCGAGGTCCTTTGGCTCATAACCCGCACGGTGCAGCCATTCGCGCATTTCCGGGATGGCGAGGGCGTTGAGGTCTTTCGGGGGGGCTGGCTTTAACCATGGTATCCAGGAGGTGGCGGGCTTGTCGAATAGCTTGGTAACATGGCGATTAGAGTAGAGTTGAGATAGGAGGCGGAGAGCCTCGTTGTAGTCCCTAGACATTGTATTGATGAATCGGCTGGCGTTTGGTTGAGTTGTGAGATGGGCTCTGACACGACTATTAATCAACGGACGGGGCCAGCTCATATCCGTCAATGACTAGCCCAGCATCCATGAGGGGGCGTGGTTGTCTAATTCGCCATCTAGCCGAGGGAGTGATACGGAGGGAAAATCAAGGTAGAGAGACTGCAGGCTACTCTGAGAGAGTTGACTGGAGTTGTGAGGATAAGGTATGGAGTAAGGTAGGTAGAGAGTGATGATGTGAAGTTCAAGGTTGAGGCTGAGTTGATGAAAGAATGGGGCTAGTTAGTTATGCTGTGGCTTGAGGACCCAGTCAGTCCATCCCGTCAGCGCAACATCAACTTCACAGCTACTCCATACCTAGGTACTAAGGTAGACAACTAGACTGACTGGGAGAGAATGGTGTAACTTGTCAACTTCATTTGATTTCATTTTCTCTGCCAGGTTTCCTCTTTCGTGCAAATAGACCAAATCTTACACAAGCCCTCATCGTCTATTGTTATCTAATACACCGGCGACTAGGCCTACTCTAGACATGACGACTCCCTGGGACCAATATACACAGACAGTACAAATGAAATAGTCCCTTTTAATCCACTCGCAGGCTCTGCAGTCTCGCCTCGGTGGCAATCACCTAGTCAGTCTGGTTAGCAACGTCATCGAGAACCAACAATCCAGGGGTATACTCCAAAACTTACGTCGAGTGCCTGCTGAACCTCCAATACCTTGCGAACCTCGCCCAACCAGTCCTTGCTCAGAGTCTTGGCCCAACCGTCCAGACCATTCATCTCTCTCGCCGCAGAATCAAGGTCACCCTCCTCCAGATACGTCTGGGTGCGCGTCAGGATGCTCTCAACATCGTTGCCATCAGCAAGACCCTGCTTCTTGAACATGACGTGGCTGAGAACCCAGCTCGAGGCATGGCTGGCCACGCCGGCCTCGTCGGGAAGCAGCGAAGCCTTTCGGACCTCGTTGGCGACCCGGCGGAACCGGTCAATTAGCTGAGAGGAGGTGGAGATGCCGCGCTGGTACGCGAGGGGGTTCACTGAAGCGATAGCAGCGTTGACAACGGGGTCATCGGAGGCGATCTCCCGAAGGGCGACGAGTTCTCGGACAAAGGGGCGAGGGTGTCGGTCATCCTCCAGGCTAGCACGCACGGCTTCAACAGCAACGTGCAACTGCTGGGTCTTGAGGTTGGAGTCAACAACCTCGTTCCAGCCCGTGGTCAGCTTCTCGAGGTCGGAGACGGCGGCGGACAGGGCGTCCAGCTTGCCCAATCGGTTCTCCCGCTCCTGCTCGACCTGGCCCTGGACATCCTTGACGAACTCCTTCTTGAGGGCAAGAGCCTGCTCAAGAAGCTGGTTCTGGAGCTTCTCCTCATTAAGCTTCTGCTCGCGTTCCAGAAGGACCTTGACCCGGTCCTCGTAGTTTTCGCGGACCTTCTTCATCTCCTCCTCAAACTCCTGTCGCCACTGAACCTCTTGGCTGATCATGGCTTTCTCAACCCGGTCGATCAAGTCAGTAGCAGCCTTGTCGAACTCGTCGATCTTGTCCCGCACTTGATTCGCAGCCTTCTTCTCAAACTCGCCCTTCATGACCTTGAGCTTGCCGCCGACCTTGGTGATCTCGTTCTTAGCCTTACCGACAGTCGAGGCGTAGCGTCCATGGGCGCCGTCGGCATTAATGACGAGGATTAGGTCGTTCAGCATGTGAACAAGGTCCTGAATGACGGGCTCCTTCGCATCGGCCAATGAGAAGAGGTCAATCGGCTTCAGAGGAGGCAGTCTGGAGGGCTCGTTGACCTCGGGCGCCTTGAAGGCGGGACTGGCCTGAGGAGGAGGTGTAGCAGGGGTGGCTTCAGCGGCCTTGACGGGAGCAGGCTTGGACTCGGCAACCGGCTTGGAGGCCTCGGCCTTGGTGGAATCGTCGGACTTTGCCTTGGCAGAGACGGGACCGGCGCTGGAGTGACGGCCAGCCTGACCACCATCGGCGACCCTCCAGGAAGCACCGCTCTGAGCAGGAATCTTCACAGCACCGTCGGCATCCCGAGACTTCGACCCACCACCAATGTTGGGGAACTTCTTCTTGTAGTCCATCTCCTCAAGATACAGGATAGCCTGCTCGCCAAAGGGGACGTACTCGGTAAAGAAGTCGTGGAAGTTATCGCTAATGCGAGAGTACCACACTCCTCCACCAAATCCAACGGCGCCGAGAACAACGAGGGTAAAGACGAAGTTTCTGAGCCTTCGGAAGAAACCCTTCTTCTTCTTGGGGGGTGAGGGAGGAGGAGGAGCAGTCGTCTTGGAAGCCTCGGCGGCGGCCTTGGTCTCTCCGACATCGTCAATCGTCGTCTCGGGGATCTTGTCGGAGGTGACGCTCTCGGAGGCCGGGACGGCGGGGGGCTTCGAGGGATCGGACTCGGCCTTGTTCTGGACAGCGTAATTCCGCTGGGAATGACGAGGTCAGCATCTTATCTTCTCTGTCGCTTCGTTGGTCGGCTCGTGATCGTGTTGGGCGCGAGCTTACCTGGCCCAGAAGTCCGGCGCGCTGTGAGGCCGCAATTGGCCATTGGCGGGCGGCGGAGGCCACAACGGGCCTGCCGCCGAGTACCCTCACAGACCGAAGCGAAGTTCGCAACATGAGGGAATGCAATGGCGAACAAGGCGCGGGTTGTGATGTGGTTGAATTCGGTTAGATGGAGTTGAGAGAGCTGCTCAAAAACGCTCAGGGTAAAAGTTCGGCTAAAGCGATCTGGGCCAGCTCCGGGTCCGCATTGCGGTGATGTTAGTGGTGCGGTATGCGCTATGAGATGCCGAGCGGCAGGAACCGGGTGACGCAACGAGTCGGGTACTTGAACTGATAACACACGAACCTCAGACAGGATGGACCGCTGATGGAGGACGTGGATTATTACGACTTACCAAGTTATTATCTCTCGGACAGAAGAGTACGATAATGATGGGATTCGAAATAATCACCACTAGATATTTCTCATGTCCGCGTTGATCAATGAAAGAGTGGCTATCAAACAGAGCCAGTATCTCACTTCAACTCACCCACATGGATCTCGGTTGACAGATCAACTCAGTGTGCAGTTGGATGCATTGTAAATTCTTGACATTCAAAGTTGGTCTCTTCAAATAGCTGCTGTTGCCGTGTGCTCTCCTCGGCTCAACGCATTCACTCACCCTCGGCCTGACATGAACCCTTCCGAGTCTAGCAACAGCAATCTATTTCGACGCTGGAATCCATGAAAAATGCTACAGAGCGCCCCGGACAAATCGATCTGCTGTCCCATCTCAAAGAACCCCTCTATTGTCTGTAGTCGTCCTGAAATGCCGGCCTCGAACCACTGTCGGCATTCGACAAGTCACCCAGACCACCGCGACGAATTCAAGTTCGGTATTAAAAAGTATGGACTGATCCCCTCCAAACCCAAAGACTCCAATGAATATGTGACGCGCCTCAACTCAACAAAACAACCCGGAGCTGCTGAATGATGGCCAGTTGCCCTTGCACTTGCACTGGCCTCTCCGTACGATGGGTCTGCCGGAGCTCGGCGGAAGAGCGCCGCTGATCTTCCCCTTCTTGTCGTGGATTTAGCAGCTGCAGGTGCCGCCCATGTTGGTGTTGGCATTCTCTGGGGCCAAGCTGACACCTGGCCGTTGTCCTGGCCGGGCATGTCGAGGACCAGCCTGGTCCAAAGGTAGTTTCTTGGCGATGGCTGTGAAGAGGTTCTGGACGTTCTCGGCGGTCTTTGCAGAAGTCTCAAAGAAGAGGAGGCCGGCCTCGCGGGCATAGGCCTCGGCCTCGGCTGTGGGGATGGCGCGCTTGTCGGGTTGTTCGGTAACCAGATCCAGCTTGTTGCCAGCGAGGGCGATGATGATGTTCTCGTTCGCCTGGCGTTGAAGTTCCTTGACCCAGGCCTTTGCCTTGTCTAGTGATGCCTAAAATGGAGTCAGCATGCGCGGCAGGGTGTTGCTGCATCGGAAGGGGACATACGGATTGGGTGATGTCGTAAACGATGACGGCACAGTTGGCATTCCGGTAGTACATAGGAGCAAGGGACTTGTAGCGCTCCTGGCCGGCCGTATCCCAAATCTCGAACTTGACGGTGGTGGTTTCATCGAGAGAAATGGTTTGAGTGAGGAAGGCAGCGCCGATGGTAGACTCGCGATAAGAATCGAATTGGTCCTAGAGATAAGACATGAGCCGCGATGTATATAGCAGTGACTGAGGCTGTAGGCTGTATACCTTGACAAATCGCAATACTATTGAGCTCTGGAGGGGGATATGTCAGTTTGTGTCGCTGTCAGGGGCTTATTCTTTGCTGTATTGTACCTTTCCAACGGCAGACTCGCCTGCGATGGTGCATTAGCGATGGAACAGGCTGATGGGGATGGGCCGAACCGCAGCCTCACCTAGAAGAACAAGCTTAAATTGCGCGAATCGAGTGTTGATGCCACGGGCGCCGGCGGGGGGTGCTCGAGTAGCCATGATTAGGAGAAGAGGATTATCGATCGAGGTGGAAGAGGACGGAGAGAGTAACTGTGATGGCCAGCGGCGTAGTGGCGGTATGTGCTGCTGGGATGTTTGGGGGGGTGGTCGGGACGGTGTCCTAGACAAGCGACGTGGAGGGCTTGAGTCGGAAACGAGTTCGGGGATGGTCTAGTTATCGCAGCGCAGTGTAGCGCGGAGAGGGGTGAAAGATGGATGACCAAGGCTCGTTTGGCGTCAGGGGTTGCGAGACGAGAAGGACAAAGAGATGGAGAGGGTCGAGTCGAGAGAGGCTGTGTGATGTTGAGGGCTGGAGGCGATGGTGGGAGGAAGGGTTCTTTGGGGATGGCGACGGCGTTGAAGAGCGAGGGTGACTGCCTTGGTCGTGACTGGTTGAAGGCACGAGGCACACGTCAGGGCGTCACCCAGGCAGGCCCTTTTCCCTCCTAGCGCCACAGTCTCAGCGCCTGGCCATAGCAACTGGTAGCCTAGACGGGACGGGGGCGGAGGTTTGAAGGGACCCGGAAGGTGTACTGTAGGTACCTGTAGTGTGTGTATGGTACGTACCGGGTTGACGCAGCAGACAACAACGCGCAATCTCTCTGGCTTGTCCGGGCAGCGGGTCTTCAGGTCCCGTGGATGCAGTGATGATGGGACGCCAGGCGTGAGTTCCATGATGGGTCCTTCCCCTTCCAAATGGGCCTTATGAACAACTTACCTACCTAGGTAGCAAGTCCAGGACGGAGTACATCTTCTGTACCTGCACATGGACCCTGTCTAGTGGGTTTACATAAGCCTTGCACAACATTGGAACGCCCTTAGACTCCATCCAGCGGGACCCTCACAGTTGTGGGGATCTTTCCGACAAGTACACGCAAAGTCTCCGGGTACCTTTCACAAGCCGCCGCATTTTCCTTTTGTGACGTGCAGCAAGCGGTGCCACTATTTACGCACTATCCGTCTCCTTCCCTTATCCAATGTGGCGGTGCTGAAGCTTCGCTGGCCTCATCAAGCCTCAGGAACGGACTCGAGCTTCTAATTCAACCATCCAATCTTCTGGATCATCCCGCCCTTTATCCCGTCCCTTCTTGGTTTCCCAGCAAGGCACGCACGCCGTTGAGCTGGCCACTCTAGGATTAACGGTCTCTACTGCCCCACGACAGTTATCCGGCCGTTCCAGATCATCTGTGAAGCTTTGATCGTCCAAGCTGTCCTGGAAGCTCGACATCACACCGCCCACCATGGCCCATCTACACGCCTCCAAACTCCCCTATCGCGACATCAACGTCAAGGTCGCCCACGACTCTTACACCTTTACGTCGCCCTCGTCCCCCGATGCCCCCGCCCTCGTTATCGATCGCCCAACTGGCGATGTGCGCCTGAGCGAAGGCGGCGCCTCGTCTGGCAAGCGCACGTTGCGTGTCTCGAGCATCGCGGGCATCCTCGGAATCATCCAGCTCCGACTTGGTTCGTCTTTGCCTCACCGACCACTAGAATAAATCTCGCTGGTCCTGTCTAGGTAGTCAACAGAGCTGACTAGCCCAGACAAATATGTCATCTTCATCACAAAAGCCCAACCCATGGGTCGTCTCAAGGGCCACATGGTCTACAAGGTCGCCTCGACCGAGATTCTACCCATGCGCGAGCGCCTTATCCACGACCCCGACGAGGACATCTTTATCGAGCTCCTCAAGACATTCCTTGCCTCAGGGCCCATGTACTTTTCTTACTCCATCGACCTCACCAACTCCTTCCAGCGTCAGTCGCAGGCCGATCTCTCCAGGCCCCTCTGGATGCGGGCCGATGACCGCTTCTTCTTCAACAAGTACCTGCAGGGAGACCTGATCAACTTCCGCAATCGAGGCTCCCGAGCCCTTCCAGGCCCTCAGCCCGGTATCGATCCCTATATCCTCCCATGCATATTTGGCATGCTCGAGATTAAGCCGACCACGTTCAAGAGCAAGCCTCTGACGCTCGCTCTCATTTCCCGACGATCGCGCCACAGGGGCGGCACGAGATACTTCACCCGTGGTGTGGACGAGGAGGGACACGCCGCCAACTACAATGAGACGGAGCAGGTAGTCATCCTCAATGACAGCAACAGCGGGCTTGGCGGTTACGCAGGCAGCTCAGACATGCAGAGCGGCAAGTATGGTGCAGGTGCCGGACAGGAGATGCAGATCTTCTCCTATATCCAGACCCGTGGAAGTGTCCCCACATACTGGGCCGAAATCAACAGCTTGCGCTACGTTCCCAAGCTTCAGATTCGTGGCATCGACACGGCTTTGGCGGCTGCTCAGAGGCACTTTGACGAGCAGATCCGCCTCTATGGCGACAACTACCTCATCAACCTCGTCAACCAAAAGGGCCGCGAGCGCAGAGTCAAGGACTCATACGAGAAGATGGTGGAAAAGCTGGTCTCCTCGCCCAAGGAGACTCACGAGGCCGACATGCTCAGCGATGAAAAGTTTACGACTATCCAAACCGACGCTCAGCGCCAGGAGTTTGACCGGCTACACTACGTCTACTTTGACTACCATAGCGAGACGAAGGGCATGAAGATGCACAAGGCCCATGCCCTGATTGAGAAGCTGGCCGAGGCCCTTGATAAGCAGGGATACTTCCGGGCCTCTGATACACCCACCGGCGTCGATGGTAACATCGATGCCCGCAACTTCCAGACCAGCGTCATGCGTACCAACTGCATGGACTGCCTTGACCGGACCAACGTTGTGCAGAGCATGTTTGCGCGACACGTGCTCGACCGCATCTTTGAAGACGTTGGTCTGATGGCGCAGGGCTCATCGTTCCGTGATGAGGATGAGGCCTTTGAGAACCTCTTCCGCAACATCTGGGCCGATAACGCCGACACCATCTCTACGGCTTACTCGGGAACCGGTGCCATGAAGACGGACGTCACCCGTACTGGCAAGCGTACCAAGATGGGCGCCCTTCAGGATGCCCGCATTGGTGTCACTCGATACTTCCGAAACAATTTCCTCGATGGCCCCCGTCAGGATTCGTTCGACCTCTTCCTCGGCGCCTATCAGCCAGGCACCACCAACATCGGCACAACCCTCGTCTTCACTGACCGCCGGCCGGTCTTGATCCAGGCTATCCCTTATATTCTCGCCTTCAGCGTCTTCATCATCTTCGTTGGCTTCTTCACCCGCCGCGCTCCGGATGCCAGCGTCTTGCCCATGCGAATCTTCCTTTTCTTTTGGTCCATCGTTGCTCTCTGGAGCTTCAGCTTTGTCTGGAGCCACGGCATGCTCTACGTACGTTCTTCCGCCTCATACTTCCACTTGATGGGATCTCCAACTTACATGATGTCTCGAATAGGTCAACTGGCCCCGTCTGAACCCTCGGCCCTTCGCTGTCGAGGGCTACAATGAGCACTTCACCAAGGCGCGCAAGGACGCTCTCATTGGTCCCTACGTAGCTAAGCACGAGAGGGGCCTCAGCACTGCGCGCTATCTGAACGCTGAGGAGGGCAAGAAGAGGATCGAATAGACAAGATCTCCAGCGAGAATGGTTTGTTTATTTGTATTACGAGGCAGCATCGTAACTTTCTTTTTTCAGTTCATTCTTGGCACACATGGTCTCCTATCTCTCTTGGAAGGAAAGTTGTGGGAAAGAAAAACGGTGTCCTTTTTTTTTGTAATTCTTCCTTCTTCAACCTCTTTTTCTTTTCTTTAATGATGGGATCAGTTGCCGAGATGAGGCTGGCTTTTACCAGGGATGTCGCGTTTGTAGTTGTAATATGAATGAGATGAGACGGACAGAGAGAACAGACGGGGGATGAGAGAGAGACATAGGACGAACGCCGATTAAGCTGGTTATTAGGTTACAGAGATGTAGAGCAAGAAAGACGAGACGAAGAAGAAGCGACGACGTCCCTATAAAAAAGAACAAATGAATCGTGCACACACGCGCTCCGAGGCTATGCTATCACCACAACCGGGCACTGCCTACGCCCCAACCAACTAGGTACCTAATAATACGCCAAAAGTCTCCTGACAACACCTCCTCTATAGTCTTATCACCTAAAAGTATCTCCTACTTTTAATAGAAACAGTTAAATTTTACTAAATTTTCTAAAT
>JABFFI010000921.1:0-16693 GCA_013623725.1 Fusarium robinianum | reverse complement strand
GTTCCTAGAAGAACCTGTGAAGCTTCTTCCTGGAATTTGTGGCAGGGTGGCGGGCAGTGACGCATGCTTGTCTTTGGGCTGAGCTGGCAGACATTATAAAAAGGTACAAGGTTGTTGGGCGAAGTTCCCGCAGAAAAAGTAAGTACACCTTGATTTACAGGCCGATCATCACATGAAAATTCCCAAAAAAAAACACCGCAGCCAACATGGCTCAGGCTCCCGTTTTCAGCTGTGAGACGGGGTTTCAGGGGCAGCCCGATTCCATAAATAAAGTCATGCGACTCTAGGTTTGACTCACTTGTCAAGCCGCAATGGCTGACCCGGCTTCCGGACTTGTCGTCGTGATCCTTCCATAGGTAGGCAACTCAGCTACATATCTTCATCTCAGTCCTAGGAATATCCAGAAATCCCAACTCTAGGTAGGAATGACAACGCCCACTTACACAGTTGGGGCTTCTATTTTACATAATCTAGTACACGTATAATCGGGAGATTGTTAAGCCCTCTCTCCAGTCAACTTCATGCAGACATCCCCCCAACCACCTCCTCGCATCTGCCACATAGCGCATCTTCCGCAGGCGCCACGTATCGCCAACACCGCGAGCACTTCTCTTGCTTCGGCGGCAGCACGTGAACCTTGATCTTAGCACCCTGGACCTCAAACTCCTGATCGTAAGCCCAAGATGGTTGGTTGGGTAGGGGCTTGTTGATCTCTACGGAGGAAACCACAAAGATGGTCTCTAGCTCGTCCAAATAACGCTCAAGGACATTTGTGACCTTCTTATTTTCAACCTCAAGGTGAACGGTGCACTGAAGGGAGCTTCCGAGCACCTTGTCACCACGGGCCTGCTCTAGTGTCGCCTTCACAGCGCCATGCACCTCGGAGATGACAGCGACGTCTTCTCGCACCAACTCCTGAGGGAGGGTCAAGCGGTCTGCGGAGACCAGAGGAGCGTTGTACAGCTCCCTCGCCGGGTTCGGCAATCTGTTGCTATAGTCAGCGTTCTGAAGTATGCCAAACCTCTCGCACAAAGACTTACCCTGCCTGGGCCATCCATTCTGGTCGATGTGACCAAGCTTCCTCAACCAGGAGAGGAGTGATAGGGGCCAGCATGCGCAAGAACCCGATAAAGATGGGCTCCAGAATACCACCGCCGTCGCCGCAGTAGAGACGGTCCTTCAAGGCCTCGAGGTAAAACGCAGATAAATCAACCGCCACCCAGCGATTGATGTGACTGGTCGCCCTGTGGAATTCGTAGTTGTCGAAGGACTGCATGACCTGTTCCATCGTATCCGATAGTTGGACCAGCGCGATCTGATCCAGCTTGGTCAGTGGGCTTTGGCGAGCCTGCTGGTTCAGCGATCCAAGCAACATCTTGATAATAGTTCGGTACTTGATCAGGGCGTTGTGAATAGGCTGAAGAATTGTCTGTCCGATAAGCACGTCGGTCGTGAAATCGGAACTTGCTGCCCATAGTCGGATAGCATCTGGGCCAAGGCCATCGAAACGCTGACCTTGGCTCCCTTTGGCCTTGCCCTTCAATTTCATGGGGCCAAGCAAACTGCCATCCATGACCTGATCCGGCACGATGATGTTACCCAGTGACTTGGACATCTTTTTACCCTGACCATCGAGGGTGAAGCCGTGGGTGATCAACGTCTTGAACGGAGCCGAGATCTTCTGTGTCCTGTCCTTTGACGCGTGGGTGGCAACATAGGTTAGCAGACTGGACTGGAACCAGCCTCGGTGCTGGTCAGAACCCTCAAGATAGACGTTTGCAGGTCCTTCGGTTTCGGTCCAGCTGCTACCACTGTCAAACCAGACGTCCATTGTATCAGTGCCGCGGCGGTATTTGCCAGTCAATGTCGGTGGGATCCAAACAGGGTCATCAGGGCTGTCGGAGAACCAGGCGGAGGAGGTACGCTCCAGCATGACTGAAATGATGTGGTCGATGGTCTCCTCCGTCATGACAGAATTTCCGCTCTCATCGTAGAGGGCGGGAATGGGGACTCCCCAGGATCGTTGACGGGAGATACACCACTCGCTGCGTCCCTTGACGAAGCTCTCAAGACGGACACGACCTCCCTCAGGGACAAATTGCACATCCTTGAGAGCCTCGAGAGCGTCTTCCTTGATACTTCCGACATCAGCAAACCATTGCGCAGTTGCACGCGTCACAACAGGCCGCTTCGTCCTCCAGTCGTAGGGGTACTTGTGGCGCAACTTGTGGGTTCCGATAACATCACCATCCATCAGATCCAAGACCGCCTGGCTACCACCATCCAAGATGGAGGGGGCTGTGGTGAGCTTCTCGGGGTCATCGGGGTACGCCTCCCGGGTGAAGAAGCCGCCATCGTCAATGGGGGCAAAGGCTTCGATACCCAGCTTCGAGCAAGCTTCGTAGTCGTCCTGTCCGTGGCCAGGGGCAGTGTGAACGAGACCAGTTCCAGACTCCGCGGTCACATATTCAGCGTCAATAATGGGCTGGGATGGCGCAGCCTTGCCTCGGAGCCTGTTCTGATATTGGAGGCCCTTGAGAACCGAGCCAGGGATCGAGTCCACCACAACTTCGAACGAGGGAATCATTTTCTTCATGGCTTCAACACGGTCCGTTGCAACAAGATAGCCGTCTGAGCCGACAGAAATAACCGAATAACTCAGATCATTGTGAATAGCGATCGCCCTATTTGCCGGGAGAGTCCAAGGTGTGGTTGTCCAAATAGCAGCGTAAAGGGTCCCTTGAAACGTGTTGAGCTCCGGGATCGAGGACCAGTCAGAGACGATGGGAAACCTAACGTAGGCAGCAGTCGACACATGGTCTTCCCGATACTCTAGCTCGGCCTCTGCAAGAGCAGTCCGGGAAGATGTTGACCAGTAGACGGGCTTGTGTTTGCGATATATGAGACCTCGTCGGACTAGGTTCTGGAAGACTCGCAACTGTCGAATCTCGAATTCGCGATCCATCGTGGTCCACTTCTTGTCCCAGTCGGACATGACGCCAATTGATTGGAATCCCTTCATCTGCTCTTTGACCGTCTTGGAAGCAAGTCGACGGGCAGTATCCCGGATCTGCACGGGAGTAAGGCCCTTGGTAGCGCTAGACCCGAGGGCCTTCATCTCAATTGGAAGACCATGGCAATCCCAGCCCGGTCTATAGACAACTCGGTGGCCTTGCTGCACCTTGACTCGCACGATCATGTCCTTCAGGACCTTGTTGAGGGCATGACCAACGTGCAGACTGCCGTTGGCATACGGGGGGCCATCGTGGAGGACGAATAGCTTTTCATCTAGCCGATTCTCCGCCTGCCACGCGTAGAGCTCGTCGGTGCATTGACGAAGGTGTTGCTGCAGGATCTTAGGATTGGGACGAGCACTTCAGAAGCAGGTCTCAGTGTCAAGAACGAGAGGAATCTATATGGGGGGACTTACGGGAAGCTCGACCGAGGCAGCCTCAAAGTCGACTTCCAGGATTTAGACATGATTGAGCGGATATCATGTCGTGTAGCACATTGCCTGCCGATCTAGAGATGATTCGAGCCTCGTCGCGAAGCCCTGATCGAGTCCAATCGATATCTTCGATATCGTCTGGCGCGGCTGAGAGAGAATTTTAGAGACCTGGTGCCAATTGACGACAAGGGCTCCGGGGAGCTGCAAGGCTGAGGCCCCAAATTTTCGGGAAAGTTTAGAGCAAAGCCACCTGTGGCGGGCCACTAGTTACATGGATGGAATGGATGGATCTGACGGCAGGCGCTGGACCATTCACGGACGTTGGTAACTAGGCTCAACTCATCCCCATCTTCTGACATGGCAAACTCACAAACACATACATATTCACCATGGCACCTTTGAGGCGATATCTAAGGATATCAAAGTTCTCTGTCCTTGAGTGCCGCATATATCTCGACAATCCTGCCCTGGCCCAATCATGGCTCCTCAACAGCCGCAACCCTGTCCTACCCAGGGTGATTGAAAGCGTGCGACCACTGGTGTTGCCCAAGCTACGCGAGGAAAAGGAGAGGAGCAAGAAAAAGAGCACGAAGAAGAAGAAGATCAAGGATGTCATAGTCACAGGTAGTTCCCCTGACACACCATGGCTGTGAGTCGGAAGGGAAGCTTACATTGCGCAGATGAGTTCGAGGTCTCAATCTTCCTCATGGAGACGACCACCCGGCATTCTCTTTTGACCAAGACCAAACACTTCCGTGAGAAGCTACCGTCGAGGATGGAGTCGAACTCATCGAAGCTCATCGGTGAGACGGATCTGACTGCTGTCGACGTTGATGCGGAGGACCCTGTTCCGATCCTTCGAGAGGAGGACGATGACAGTATTGGACTGGCCGATATCCCCCTTGCCGAAACCACTCGGCGGAGCAAGCGCCAAAGAGGGAGGCAGAACCGAGACGACGATGATTCTGACGCACCCTCCGAAGATGAAACACCATCGCCCGTTGAGATCGACTCTGATACGGAGGCGCCCCCGCTCAAACGGCATAGAGTCCGGACAGCATCTTCTTCTGAGGAGGCGGGTGATCAAAGCGATGACAAGAAGAAACTAGCAATGGACGTGTCATATGAGGGATTTGCCATCTACGGTCAGGTGCTCTGTCTCGTTGTAAAGAAGAGAGAGAGCGGTCGGGGATCACAGGCCGCCGCCGGGGCCGCAGCCAGCAGTGGCGTGGGTGGGAAGAAGCGGCCAGAGGGCCAGGCGATGATGGAGAATTGGATTTCATCGACACAACTGCCGGTCGGGGAGGAGGTTTCATGACCGACGCGAGGCTGTGGCCCCAAGCCTCATGATATGACAACTCGAAGGAGTAGACACCTATTTCAGCTTACATGGCGTCTGAGATGGGACGACACGACGACAGCTTCCCGGACGCCACCTCGGCCGGGAAGTCGGTAAGCAGACGGGACGGGGACATGCGGATACTGCCGTCTTCCTGGTGGATGATGCCTAGCTTCGGGAGCTCGCGAGAAGCCGGGGCGGGACGCACGTATTCGCGATTCACCTGAGGCGCCCACCATGATCCAGGTACGGATGAACGACTGACGACGACAACAACAAGGCGGTGGCTGAGCTGTTCAGGTCGACCAGGGTTCATTGCTTGCCGACCGCAATAGATTCGGTATCAAACCATCGATCGAGACCGACCCAGGCTTCCTGCACAATCCCCTAATGCGTACATCCATCTCATCATCATCCCCAGGGGGGGTCTCCTCCCCATGAGCGGGCCGCTCGGCCCTCCACCGTCGGCCACCACTGTCACCGATTCTCGACGCTCCTTGGCGCTCATCTTGCAAAACAAGACCATCATCTCAAAATGCGCCCATACCGGCATACATAGGTAGCTACTATGATGGGATTTTCTCCAACGTCGACCCGAGGCGGGGCCCCCTTCGACGCCGACGAAATATGATGTATCCAATTCCACCACCCCCTTCTCGTTCTGCGCAACTCCCACGTGAGGCTCCCCTGACATGGTTGTGGCTCGTATTATTGGCGCGTCGCCGTCCCGGAAAGAGGCTACCTGAATTGGGATCCTCTAGGCTGTCTTGGTGATATGATGAAGCGTCTCCTGCTTTTTGTTTGCAGCACGCACACACACACACACACACACGCACTCATCAAATTGGTTCTTCTGCCGAGTCCGCCGTTCGTGTGTTTCCGGGTTTGTCTGATCCTCTTGGCCCCGCGCATCTTCTCGTCTCACATCCGTAATTCGCTGTCCAGTTACATCCGTAAACCAAATTTCCGGACGTCGTATGCAGGAGATAATGATGTTAGATATCAGCCTTTTTCTGGCTCTATACTTGTTTCATGCGGGAAAATCACTCGCAGCTCTACGTAGTATTAGAGGCTCCCATGATGACTCGACAAGTGCTTGGGCGCTTCTCATTTGAGCAATGACCTGACTCTAGCGTGCTCTGGGGGGGCACCCCACGGTTGATTATTTCCAGTGATCCATCGAGGTATGAGATGCGGATGGAGGTGAGAACTATTAGTTACTTCGTAGTGTGCGCAACACGCAACGCTTTGCTTTGTGTAGTAGGTATGGAGTAAGAACCTGAGCTAGTAGGAAGGGATACCTGGCTCTGACCGGCCTCGAGAACAACACAGGATTTACATCTTACGCGTCTCCATGGCTGAGAAGCTCCCCCAAGTCGCCGAGTCCCGGCCAAGCGCTTGGCCGGCATCGCTTACACCATCCACAACTCGATGCCATTGTTTCTTTCTGTGAATACCTGCATCGCATCTACCCGTAGGCGAGCATTCAGGCGTCAATTCTCACAGGCCCCTCAACCTCCCCTGGTGCCCAAACTCGGTAACTAGATGGTCATCTGCTCTCACGAACTGGCGGTATCGACGGCTGGTAGATTGTCCCCCAACGTCCCGGCTTGCCGTCTCGGGAAACGATGACATGCCGCTCGCAGCACTAGCATCGAGTCAACCCCGCAACCCGCGACAAAGGTCGCCGTCGAGCAAGGATCATAAGAGGTTCACAGTCTTTTTCGTTGCTGCAGCACCTAGTCCGGACTTGTCCGTCGTGAGAAACGATTTCGATCGCTCCCGTTCCCGTGACCCAGGGCAGGTTGCAGATTTCGGTACGGACGGGAGAGGGGGGCGGCACTGGAAAGGATGGAGGTACTAAAGAGTAGGTACTTGGGATGCTTGTACCTCTGGTCTTGGAGAGACATATGAGGCCATATGGTCATGTATGATGATATCAAGCAGTAGGGCCAGAAGAAGATGCTTGGGTTTTTGCTGTCGACACGCCTCCTCCATCAACGAGCGAACCTGCAGCACCGCCTCCGAGACAACGGCACGCTACGCAGCGCGTTGGGAATACCTACCTACCTACCTGTTCCACTCCTGGTTATCGACACGGGCACGTTGCTCCGCCGTGTCAGGACGGAGCGAGCAGATGCCCCTCCTTGTGATCACATAACCCTCCTCGACAACGAAGCAGCTAGGAAGCCAGGTCGGGTCGGTGATGGCATCATCCCACGCCCNNNNCCCCCCCCCCCCCCCCCTCTCCACCCATCGCATCCCTTTCCCCATAGAGATCCGGACTCCCGCTGCCTAGGTCAGTAGGTAGGCACAGCAGCAGCAAGCGGGCTAGTCTCTGCCTTGCCATTTGTTTGTTGCCTTGCACGTTTTGGCCTTGTCTATCCTCGATGCCCAATGCCAACCTTGAATACACCGCCCTTCAGGATGACTCACGCGGCTGCACTTCCTTCCGTCGATCACAGCCTTGATTTATCATTCTGCATCGGGTACCCGTCTCGGTAGGTAGGTAAGTAATTAGGCACTTAGGTAGGCTGGAGAGAGTGTGGGCGAGACATCAAACAGTTCTAGATCGTCAGGCAGACGCCCGCTGCTGCTGCCGCCCTTACTCGCATCTCCCCTCTTCACCCAGCACGTCTTATCATCATCCTCAACCGCTCGCCCGTCCAGTCTAGACCCCTCCCCGTCTTTGCAGCCGCCGTCGTGAAACTCACCCCGCGATACAAGAAAATGCGGCTACTTGCGCCATCATGGCACTTCGCGCTGCACCGTGCTGTCATTGTTGATGAATGATGACACTGTCCAGCCGTAGCGGCATAGGATATGAGCCAATGGGACAGTTAACCCTCGTGTAATCTGGGCGTCCTTCTCGGAAGCCGTTGCATGCTGCAGCATAGATCATCCCTGGTCCGGCGCACTAGTCGCGGCTCCTCGCAGCGATTTGCTCTGCAATATTACGGAATGGCATGTTTTTTTTTCTTTCTTGACGCGACAACTCATCGACAAGCGTGCATGGCTTCGGCGTCTCTACTGCTTGGGTATAACATCTCGTGACCCTCTTGCAGCGACCTAGTTCGTGCTTGGAGATTGACAAAGTCCCACTTGTTGGTGGCAGTTGTCGGCCATGGGCTAAGAGACGGCGTGCATCGAGGACGACGGTATTCCAAATCACGTAAAATAAACAGAGAAACAACAAACAAAGGGCCTCGAGACCTGCGACCTGGTTGTAGGCTGCATGTAAGTGAAGTGACCCCGCCTATCTAGTGGTTGATGGATGGAGTCGTTGGTGTTGAGAACTGGATCCCGGTACGTACTCCGTACATATGCAGATATAGGGTAGGGCCCTAGACACCACTGTCCACAACTTGAACTCTCTTCAACGCCCTGTGACACTGGGTGAGTGGGTTGGAGGTTACGAGAGTTTCAACTAGTTCGTTCGAAGAGTTCCTCACATACCTTGTGTGTGGCACAGTATTGCAAAGTAATTTATTAATGTGCCTCGGAGGCCGGCATTGATTGGAATGGTGTCCATGAGAACCATAGGTAAGGTATTATGCGAGATAAGCCACCGACAATTCCATATCTGGGCCCCTCCCCGCCGTTTGCGATGCCACGCTTCCGGCCCCAAACATTCCAAGACACAAATGATATTCACACACCGTACTATATTCCTCGCCAACGAGGTTTCGTGCAAGACGCCCGAAGCGGAAAAGAGAGCACGGAAACCTATGTGACACCTCCGCAGTCACTGACATCGCTGAACCCGATTATTCCCTACGCTAGCACTCCGTGATTGTACAAGGGTGCACAGTCCTTGATCGATTACTCCATACCAGGGCACCTCTTCGCACACATCACAGAGGCCTGATAGGAGGATAATTCGGGAAATCGACCCATCTGAATGAAACCTGATCGTCGATGTGAAACGTTGACAGGCAACCTCAACACCATGGTACTCACGCCGTCTGATTTGTAAATCCTTAATCTCCGGCGTCCAGAGACAAAGCAGCACACATGCCTCATCCTCAGACATGAGGGCTATTATGTGAAACCCATCCGTCCCCGCAGGACCCCCCCGAGCGATCAACGGGAAAAGCATGCCCACGAATTGTCAAGACGCGTCGACGTCAATCGCTGCACCTCCCGGCCCGCAGCGGGAACCCGATCTGATACAGGGACCTCCCCGCTACTCCATCCTCGAGGGAGGTAAGGATGGGGACCAGCAGCGTCGGATTGTCTAGCACCATATCAACCAACATGCGCGAAATGTCTGTCAGCTGAGCATTTTCTCATCTCGGGAGACAGCCGATCGTGTAATGATCAACCAACAGAACCCCCACGTTCGAAGCCGACGCAATTTCGAGCCTTGCGAAGGAAGATTGGTTGACCGCCCGTTGAGTCCCGATGACT
This sequence comes from Fusarium robinianum, assembly GCA_013623725.1. Taxonomy (NCBI): domain Eukaryota; kingdom Fungi; phylum Ascomycota; class Sordariomycetes; order Hypocreales; family Nectriaceae; genus Fusarium; species Fusarium robinianum. The sequence continues at coordinate 7,496 of JABFFI010000921.1, read as the reverse complement.
TCCGTGGAGGGAATGGCACATCTGGTGTGTGCATGTGTGAGAGATGACAGCGCCCGTTGGGTGCGAAGTGATACCGCAGTACGGAAGTAGTGCAGATTTGACGGGTGTCCTTTGCGAAAGGGCAGTCAGGGAGATGCATCGGCGTGATGACCGTATCAGCGCCTGCCCCCGAAATCCCTGACGTCAAAGATGCGATAGCCCAACATGTACATACATAGTATGCAACTTGGCATCTCGAGCTGCTTCAAGGCCCCATCTCAGAGTCGATGCTTCACTTGAATCTCAACGGCTGGTGGCGGCCTCCGATGAACTAGATCAGGCTCCATCTCATCTGAAGCGTCGATGCAGGGTTAAATGAGAACCTCAGTCAGAAAGTGGAATACATACGGCCCGAATGATAAAGAGTGCGTCCTTTTTTTACCAGAAGGAATCTCATCTTGGACATGCATCTCATCGCCCCGTCGTGCGGGACCATGCTTCCTTGCATGAGGCTCAAGACCAACACGTTGGAACCACGTGGGACGTCGGTGCGATTTGCGTCGCCAGCCTGGTCACAGCCTGGTCACAAACTTGGGCGCAAGCCAGAGCTGGGAAGTTTGGGAGGCCAACCTGCGAGAGACTGCATGGTTACCACGTTTTTGGCCTCGAGAGGGATGTGGCGTGTAAGTCGCGTCGTTGGGCCTGGGAGAACTGTGAGGGCATTCCAAGTGTGAAGAAAGCAACACTGGACCGGTCAAGTTTTTGCTGACTCTCCGATGAGGGTTGATTTCTCCCTCCCCCTTTACCGTCGGGTAAGGCAACACGTGGCGTTGGAATTCGCTTCTATGCTTCGAAACACCGTTACACGTTGGAAGGTGTTGACGCCACCAAAACGGGATTCGTTGTTGAATGCATTTGATGATGCCGCAACGATAACAAAATAAAATAAAATAAAAAATGGACTCGGCATTTCTCGGTCCGAAGAGCTAAAGTTGCCAAAACCCAGCCTCCAGTAGAGCAATAGATGGCGTTACATCGCCTTCTCCCTAGTTCTTTCAGCTCTGACAGATAATCGTAGCGATGGCGGCGTAGCGCTGTGGTAGTGACCTCGCGTCTCCAATAGCGACGGATCGAGATCGATTGCGACGTCCCAAGTGCAGTACCTAAACCACTGCGCTGGTCAATCAACAGTTAGTGGCCTCCAGAAGTGGCTGGCTCAGTGTCCAGAAATATCGATACGTCAGGCCCGCATCATTTCCCCAGACCAGGGTTTCGGACATTGTCAGTTTTACTAGGTACCCCAAAACCCCAAGTTCGATGGTTGTGGTAAACCCCCCTTGCCTGGTCTCATATCGCCTTGAGAATCCCAGAAAAGGAGGCTGGATTAGTAGGTAGGCATCTCCGGGTGTGGGCGGCGGTTGCTGAGAGCACGGGCTGCCCAAGCTTGGGTCATTAATACCAGTATCCGTAACACCTTAGTAGTCAGTACAGAGGCTGATCTCGAATAGAGGCCAATTTCGACTGACTCTTTGTCGAGTTTGAATACAACAAAGCACACACGGACGGACTGTGCGTGCGTGCGTGCACTTGACAACCAAACACGGACCAGAAGCCCAATCGAGCGGTTTCTCCAACCGTGCGTCTCGCAATTGAACGCTCAGATGCCCCTCCCGCAGGGGAAAGGGGCTTCATTTGCTGTTGCAGATATGTAATACACCCGAAGTTTTGGTGTGGTTCACCTACCTAGGGTCCGGAATCGAGCACCACGGAGCTGGTGAGGTATCCAGTCAACTGTAACACGTTGACGAGAACGGCGATCACACAAGGGCCGCCACACATCCTCACCCCCCCCTGACTTCCACGTGGAAATGTTGCGCTGGACCCCCTGAACCTGTGGCTTGACCATGGTGAGCGCAACGCTGCAGGCTGGGGCTGGGTTGTGGGCTTGAGGGTGGTGGTCGCTGTTGCTCTTTGCTTTTGCAGTTGGCAACAACTCACCAGAGACTATCGTCGCCAAGGCGTGGTTGTCTCTGTGGCTTTGACTCGCTTTGACCTCGTCTCTCCCTTTGTGTCCAGTTGCATATGTACAGCGTATACTCCGTAGCAAGGAATACGATGTCGTCAGATTTCGTTTCTTACTTCCCTGCTTCCCTCGTGTCAACTGGTCGAGGCGTTCGTTCAGGCGGCCTGGGTGGGAATGCAAGTCTCAGGACGCTCCAAGGCTTAGGCTGAGACATTGGAACCGATGCGATGGTGTCCTGCCAGGTCGAGGCCACGAACGAGTTGTTGGTGAGGGTGCCGCGGCATCTGTCACTTCCGTCCACCCACTGGCTCCGCTAACTGCGGCTGGCAATTGTTTCGTTCCTGGACCCCGAGCCGTTGGTACGAACTCCTACCGGGTTGGATTTTTTGAGGCCACCCACTACGGAGTACATAGACACGCTATGGTTGCGGAGAACGGTGTAGAAGTCGCCCCTATCACTGGACGTATGCGGTCCGTAGTAAGACATTCCGTCACCAGACGAAAAGCCTCATCAAGAACCGAGAGACTGGTCATGACAGCAGCCGGCTCCAGCTTTGCACGGGCCAGAATCTGGAACTGCCGGGACTTGGGTTTTCCGCCAAGTAGCTCTATCACCATCACCAATGGTGCGCAAAAAGCACGGAGTAAAAGGATGAAAGACACCGACCATCTGACCGCTTCCTCGGCGCCATTGTCGATGCGATTCCCAGCTTTCAGCTCATGGCGGCCCTTGCTCTGCCGGGGGCGTTTTCCACATCCATCCAAGCCTCCCGACCTGCTGGGTCCGACCGTCTGGAGAAGGTCACAACGGCCAGGTTGGCGGATTCATTTTGGTGGAGGAAAAAACAACGACTCGCGCCCCCCTAAACCCCAAATGGCGCCGAGGCTACGGCGTCCCCGATGCCAACCCCGGCCTCAGTTCATCCAATGGATGCCACAAAACAGGTTTGAGACGCGGCTGGAGTGACATCTTGTCAAAATGCGACAGTGACAGTCTCTGAGATCAGGCTCTGGCCGACTGCATTGGCTTACCAGAGCAGCGGAACCAGACGAGGCAAGACTGCCGAGTGTGGTAGGCCTCCGTTGGCTTGCGGCGGATGACCGCCTGCAGTTTTCAGCGAGCTGACAAGAATCGGATTTTGTGCCGGCCAAGACGTCGTATTAGGGGGCCATGGTGTCCAAAATTGGGAACGCAGCTGATTGATCGCCGCAAGCATCGCCTTCGCCAAACATGGGTGTTCCGTATATGTCGACAAGAGAGAGAGAGTGTGTGTGATTAGAAATGCATAACGGATACCTGTGCCGGTTGCTGGCCCGGATACAGCGCCGGTCCCGTTGTCAGCAACCGGACAGGATGGATGTCATGTTCGCATCCATCGGGGCCCAGTGTTGACAAACAACATCCATCCGCGACATGTTCTCTGGGCAATATCGCCACTCCGAGGACATGGTACCGAGCAAGGCAACTGCAGATCAGGGGTCTTCGCTTAAGCAAGGGCGACGCCGACAGCGGCGAACCTCCTGATGACGACAAAGACGCAGTCCAGCGCCCGAAACTCGGAACGAAGAGAATCCCCGTCTTGGATCCAGGAGAAGTCGGTGAGGGAGGCAGATTCATTCAATCCAACGACCCGGCGGTCTGGAACCGGGATCCATCTTTTTTTCTTCTTTTCTTTCGAACCCCAGATCAAAAGAAGAAAGGGAGAAGAAGCAGAAGGAAGGATAAATCTCTGTTAGCCTGACGCACACCCCCCTTCCATGGACGATCCCAGACCTTCCACGAATAGGTACGGAGTGCTTGGAAGGAAATGGTGCCTCATCACCAGCCTTCGAAATGCCCTAAGGACCGTTGGGCCCCTGTCAGCCCGCTAGCATCGAGTTTGCCACCACCCGTGCTTTGGCGCGCGCAGTAGTCAGGGGCACGGAAAAGAAGAAGAAGGAAGAAGTGGACGGGAAGTTCAATTACACTAAGTTGTACCCGTACTTCGTACGTTGATTACCTTAGGTCGGTATGTATGGAGAAAGGGAGAAGAAAGGGGATTGGGTGTAGATAGTATGCATGCAGTCTTCCGGATGGAGTACCTATTATCACTATTACATCGTCTCCGTACATGCGTAGTCTTATTACGAAAGCCGTTTATGGCGTTATTGAGGCTTGATGTGGGGGAGTATAAGGCGGGAGACGCACACAAGGCAACAAGGCAAATGCAGGGTCGTTGGAATTAATTTCCCAACAAGAAGCACAGCAAAAGGAGGAGGGGCCCGCCGTTCGTTCGTTTGGTTGTCGTGCAGGAGGTTCGTGCGCTGAGTAGCGAGAAACGATGAACAATCAGGCGGACAGCAAAAAAAAAAAAAAAANNCACACACTCACACACTCACACACACCCCCTAACGATGGAATCCCTTACCCCGTAATGTAGCCCTGGAGAGCATGCTACATTACACGCAATGTACCGTGTTGTCGGTAGATGATCAGGAACCAGATGGTGGTCTTTGCGAAGTGTGCTCAAGCCCTGAGTTGGGCCGTGTAAAGGAGCAAGTCTCCTCATGAACAGCATGATGTGCATGAGATGGCGGCGGTCTAGTACGGTACTCTTTTTTTGGTCATGTAGTTGCAATGCCCGTTTATGGGACATCACACGAGGTCCAATAATATGACTTCTTTTAACATCAAATGGCCATATTGGGCCGCATTTGGAGAGACATGCGATACGCCGCATCCGTGATCTCAGCTACGAAGTAGACACGATAACGCACGCAGCGGATGGTGAGCAGCCAAATGAGAGTAACATGGTACCGGTAGCTGTATGTGTGTGCTACTAAAAACAAAGACAGTGCTCAATATTGCCCGAGATGATCTCAGAAATGAGATCTCGCCCTCCTTCATCAAAAAGGAAAGAAAAAAAAATTGATAGCCCTAAGGGAGCGGGAAGTGACAACACCAAGAAACTACCCGTGTAATTCAGCCCAACCACAGGACAAAGAAATGCGCCACGGTCATGTCCGTGCCGCGCTCTAGAATGAGAAGTGCCGGGCCTCGAGGGACGCTTCTTTTTCTCTTAGCTCGCGAGAATTTCCTTCGGTGAGCCAAATATCCCGTTGTGGTAACTGAGGGCGTGTTGCGTGGCCTCACCGACCCCTGGGACCTGGGACCTGGGGAGACGAGACGCGACAGATGCTGACGCCTCCGTCGCTAATTGAAGCGCCGGCCATTCGACAAGAGATGAAGGGCGAAGAAGGCGGGAGAGAACATTTCCACGCCAGCCGCGTGGCTTGGCTAATCCCAACGGTCAACAATCGCATCTACTCCATAAACGGGCAGGGAGGGTCTTCAATGATGAGGGCGGGCGCGTCGCAACGTCCAGAAGCCCCCAAGGAACCCAAGGAACTATCCTTCCCGCCCACCAGGCGATTAAGTGAATGAATCACCAAATTTCCTGTGGGAGAGACCTGGCCCAGCGGATCCCGGTTTCCCGAACACGACCTAATTACCTATGGACAGCGAAATTCCAACCCGCGTGATGGCCCTATGGGGACGGAGAGACCCCTATGACTTCATCGTAATTCACAACCGTAAAAGTGGTGCTCTTCTCCTTGGCGCGGTCCCCCGAGCCTGCAAACGAAAAAACGTGCGGACCATTTAGTGACTCCCTGGAGAAACATCACGGCGGTGAGGTCCAAGGGAGGAGGAGGAGGAATAAGACAGATTTAGCCCACTGACGATGCGGTCAACCGGGAACGAGTGGAGTGACGTATTCGTACTAATAAGAAAGAGTCACGATCAAGGCAAGCACATCCCCATCCGCGAACTACTACCTACAGTGCAGTGTGCATTAAGGAATGGAGGGAGTTTTTAGGCGTTGACGGGCGTGGGGGTTTCCCCGGTTCACCGCTGAGCCTCGGGCGAGTTGGAATCCGCAACGTCGCGCCTGGTTGGGTCGGAATCACGGTGAGAAGGAAGCCAGGACGGGCAGGCACCCATTTATCAGCAAGCACCTGCACCATAAATCATTATCATCATCATCATCCATCGCAGCCGGCGTCACAAGCGCGTGAGTCATCGCGACGCACACACTCACACGCCCCCCAGGTTTTTCTAACTGCCAGCATCCCGCAGTCCCCCAGGGATGCCCCATCGTCACACACCGGTTTCTGAGACTGTGGAGGAGGAGCGACAAAAAAAAAACACGACGTCGTTGGCAGGCAGGGATACTGATCCAGACGCCGGGCGACGTTCGCCGATGAACCATTCACACGCTTGGGGGGGGGTGCGCTCTCACTGCTCGATGCACAGGGGGGCCCGTCCCCTCCCTCCCCAATGGCAATGGATATAGGACAATGCCTGGGGTGCGATGGATGGGATTCAGAATTAGAATGTAGGGCTGCAGCGCGTCTGGGAAAAGCCTGGCCTCTCCACTCCAGGGCAGAAGGAAGGAAGGGGAAACACGATAATGGCGGCGGCACAGCAACGAGGACCGCAAACTGACTGCCTGTCTGTTAGTTAGTCGGCACCAGAGGACAGCCTCGGGATAATGATAATGGGGAAAGGGAGGGAGGCTGACAGGGCTGGCGCTTCTATTTCCGTCCAGCGCCAAATCCAGTATGCTCGTAATCCGACGACCCCAAGAGCGCCTCCCGGCGAGCTGCAAGCCGGGAATGGAATCGATTAGAGGCGGCGGCAGAACCTACTGCGTGCCTGGCTTGTACAAACACAGAGAGTATGGGCTCATTTTTCACTTTGTGTGCAGAAACCGTGACGCCTCAGCCGGCCACAGATCATCACCGGAGCCTCTCAATAGGTCCCCCCATACCCCTCCGTATGTAGGTTTCTTTTCCCCTTGGAGGCTTACCCGCCATGTAAGCCAATTCCGATGGCATGCTGAAGGTTAGAGTTTCTCTACCATGCCGGAGGGGACCAACAAAAAAGCCATCCTCGTTTGATGGAAGCTCAGGTCTGGGCCGTTTTCGCGGCGCCATCCGCCAGACGACAACGTGTGAATAGAGGAAGTGAAGTTTAACAGTCAATAATGCCGAACGAAACGCAATTTACAGTGAGATTCCTTAGATAGAGAGACCTGAAACGCGGGGGGGCTAGATTATCATAGGCGCAACTACGGCGCAAGAGTTGGCAATAGGCAGAGAAAATCCCTGGAAATGTTGGTCTCGTTGGCATGTATCATTCCTTGGTCCTCCTCTACACGTACCTAGGTAGGTATGGAGTAGGTACGATGTGCTACGTGTTTTGATACACGGAGGAAGCGCAAACGGCAAGGAAGGCTTGGGCTGGGGTAAATCGGAACACCTTCGCGCGCCGATATGGGATCTGAGACCTGCTGTCACCAACAACTAAGACAACACACAGCCTGCTCGATGAGTTTCAACGACGATCGAATTAAACTCGGGATGCCTCCTGTGGACAATAAGCGATGGGTCAACCAACCCACGCCCCCCCCCCTAGCCCCCTCCCTGCCGATCCGCAAATACATACACAAAA
>JABFFI010000920.1:0-20181 GCA_013623725.1 Fusarium robinianum | reverse complement strand
ACAAACCCTCGAGGTTCGATAGGCAACCACCCGGGAAACTCATCACCAAACAACTCGGGGGCGTCCTAATTCGGGGATCAAAGTTTCCATCTCGGCCCTCACCCCCCCCCCCCCCCCAAACTGATCTCTAGATCTTCTTCGCCAAGCGTCCTGAAAGGGCGGTTTCGAGATTATGCTATTCTGCTGATGTCATAAATACGAGTATCGACTAGCCCGCGATTCGATGATGGCGACCTGCTCCGGCGACGGTTCGCTCAATAGGGACCATCTCAGATTGGCTGGGATCACCAATGGTCAGACTGCATGAACTGCACCGTGTCAAGCTACCTGGCTGGCCAGTGCCGACTCCTATTTTTGTCTGAAACCCTGCCAGGATGACGGTGACATCAAAGAGCTGCACGCAAACGACTGACTGAAACAGTACGCTCTAGGTATGACCGGATTGTCACCACCAGTGACGGGTTCAGTGAACCCCAGACGTCAATCTGGCTTGCTCGACTCGCGAAGTGATTCTACCAGCCAGCATGCTTTGTAACTTCAAACCGTGCCAGTAGGTGTGCATAGGTAGTGTCTCAAGGAGTCAATGTAGAATAAGACATAAGGAGTGACATGGCACCAACCGCACATGATCTCTGGAGGTGCAGACTATCTGAACTCCCTATCACACATATTTGTCAATGCCTTGTCGGTTTTGTCGATGTGATCCATCTCGGCGTTGGATATCACGAAACGATAGTTGGTGGGCGAACTCATTCCCCATACCCCCCAGACATGCACTGCTTTGCTGCACAAAGAGGGTGAACTGGGCAAGCCATGAGAGGAATATCTCCGCCCACTTGTGATAGTGCTCGCTCAATTAGATCCCATGGGCTGCGCTCTAGAGGCATACATTTGTCGGGAATGTCGTCCCCTCACTCAACACTCAACAGTGTTCTTCCCCCACGTGCATCAACAAGCACCATTGTGACGGACCCTCTAGTCATAGGGTCGGTCACATTGTCAAGAGTCCCACAGAGATTTGTCAAATAAAAACACCATTTCCAGCTCCGTCAACCATTTCCCGTCCCGTCTGGAACGAGTAGCAGCCTACGTTTGATGCACCTAGGTTGGATCGTCCCCAAATCAGGACCACACAACATTGCATGACCCGCGTTTTACGCCTTTTATTATAGTTGACCTCTTCTGCTCTCCCGAAAGAGGCACTGATGAACACAAGATGGAAGCAAAAAGGAAGTCAGTGAACGACAACTGGCACAGGAAGTAAAAGTGCGTGATCTGGGAATCGAACCCAGGGCTCCCCGACGTTACACGAATGGCAACGGAGAATTTTACCACTAAACCAATCACGCCTCGGTCTTAACCCATGTGATGTCAGACACATCTCAACATAGAGATAAGTAGCCGTACATTATCTTTCAGAAGAGTGCGAAGACGACTGCAACGCTGGTCTAGCTGCTGCTTGGACTCGTGGTCATAACTCCTGCGAATATTCCGCTTTGCATCTTTTAAACAGCTCAAACGGTCGTAGTTTTGTCTTCCAAGAAGACCGCTGTTGGTCAACTTGTGAGCGGGAGGATGGCCATCAGCAACGATCGTTATAGTAACGCAACTAGAAACAGCAAGATTACCTAGCGGCTCATCATACGTGGTCCATATATAAGAATTAGCTTCTCAATATTCTAGAAGGGTTTCTAATAAGTGATGAGATTATAATGTGTTTGACTTCTTTTGGCCCAGAAACTGCAATGTATTATATGCCTCTGTGTAGTAGGGAACATGGTATGTCGAATATCTACTCTAATGAAGAACTCCCTAACCAGCCTCGCCCAGACCGGCTGGATAGGGATCGGACCAAGTATGGACAAGGCTCTTTGCATCATAGGAACTAAATCTGTGTTTGGAGTTGATATATATGGATGTCATCATAGGATCCACGGTAAAACAATAGCATCGTCTTTGACCCTAAAGGAGTCGGGGAGCTTGAGGATATTGGATAGCAGCTAGTTAGGACAAGTTTCTAACCAGGGAGGGGACGTGTGCGTATCCACTCCTAAATGACAACTGCCAGACTGATACTGCTTGTGTTCGAATGACCTGGTTCGTAGGTCAACGACAAGGCTATTAGATATGGTAGACCGGAATCTTGACTCTCCAAAGCTGCCTCATCCTGTCCTGTGCCGTCAAGTCCCACCATTTTTGCGATAGACCAAGGCGAGTGTGAAACTGTCTATTCATATGCATGGGTAAATTAAACCAGACATTTCTCCAAGTCAGCTTCCATAGCCTCGACCTAGGGTATCATCCACATGTCCTTTCCATCTTGCCCGTCTCGTTCGCGCGCCCAGTTCGGTCGCCTCAACTGGATCAAGCACACGGCTCACATTCCGCAGCCCCCACGGCAGTCTAGAGAGCAGGGAGCTCTTCGTCCCTGATGCGCCCTGGTATCAGTATCCCCAGTTCCACATACGGGCCCCTTTTCTTTCATCCTTCATCTCAATTGCTTGAGGATCTCGGTCAAAAAGTCCTCAAAACTCAGGGTGACGTAGCCGTCGCGGTCATCGTCGTACTTCTTAAACACGTCCGTCATCCGCTTTAGAGAGATGCAGCTCTGGACGAATAGGTCAAAGCTCATGACCCCTTCGTTACGCTTGTCGAATGTTCTGAAGAGAATATCAACGAATTGGGGGCTGAGTCGGTAGCGGAACGCAACAAGGGCGTTGCTAAATTCGGGGAGGGAAATGCTTCCGCTGCGGTCGGCATCGAAGCGGTCGAAGAGGGTGCGCCAATCAGCGAGGAAGGACCAGAGGTTACAGAACTCCTCAAAACCGATAGTACCACTTCTATCTGAGTCGAACATGCGGATCATCATGCGGACCGTTTGAATGTCGAATGCGGTGAAGTCACCGTTGACCAGGGCAGCGGCAAGCTCGCGCTCGGAAAGGTGGCCAGTACCTGTGGAGTGGAGAGCATCAGTAACTGCCTTTGGGCGGGACAATGAGCCTGCGCCCACTCGGAGAATTAGACGTATTCTTATTACTCACCATCCTTATCTACAGCGCGGAACAAGGGCAATAACGATGGATCGGCGCCAGAGCCATCGATAGACGGTGAAAGGGGCGGGCGCGAATTCGTTGCAGGACGGTTGTGAAACTGTGGCCTTGCGCCGGTAGGATTGGGGGGCGGCGACATGTGGCCGTAGCCGTAATTCTGGCCTATAGAGTGGGATCGTGAATCGCGGTGGATGGGAGATGGTTTGTCATATCGAGGCTGCTGCTGCTGATGCTGCTGGGGCGGTTGCTGCTGATATTGTTGCTGAAACTGCTGCTGTTGGGGGGGCCGCGGAGCTGGCGTGGTTGATTGACCTGGCTTCTGTCGTCAAGTTAGCAATCAGACGCTCCGTACCCATGACGACCCATGACAACCCATGGCGTCGCGATGAAGGGGGGAGATTGACGTACGGGCTCAGGCTCGGCGAAACTGTGCGAGTGCGAGGTTAGCATCCATCTGTTGTAATGCGGTGCCTGACCCTTTGGGCGGCGCATCACAGAGCCGCAACGGCGCGGGGGAAGAGGGGCAGAAAACTCACCGGGGCAGAGCATCGGGGTCGTAGGGACTGTTGTACGCCATGATGATGGGTTGGTAGTGATGTAACTTTCCTCTGGCGCAAAGAAAGGCAAGACGGAGTTTCTTGAAAGATTCAAAAGGGCGAGAAAAACGAGGCAAATATGTATGACGAGGCTTTTTTATCGGGCTGAGCTGGGGACGGCTGAAGACTGTGTATCGTTGGGTTGGACTGAGTGCGCAGGAGCAATGTTGTATGCGCGGTCCAGCAGACAGACAAGGGAATATGGGACGCGGGGCAGTGTTGTTTGGACGGTGGAGGCGAGAGAGAGAGCGAAGTGTGGCTGAGTCGGGCGTCTTATTGAGCGAGGGCTTGGGCCTGATCTTGGGGGTGAGGGTCGTCGTCAGTTGATCGTGCGCACGCGAGCAGGTCGATCGCAAGCGAGATTTGGAGACCTCGTGATGGGGATATAAGGCGATGTGTTCGGTGGGAGTAGTGGCGATGGGAAAGAAATGAGTTGAAGGGGGGAGGAGGAAATAGGAGGAGGGTTGGTGAGGTTGGGAGAAGAATTGGTGGTGGTGATGTAAGGCAGGCAAGGAGGAGGAGAATCTTTGTTAGTGGAGGCAGGTCAGCCGCAGGTAGGTGCCTGCCCGATGATCTTTATCTGTCATTAACGAATGCGACAGAACTTACATGTAGGATGTAAGGAAAGAACGCAGGTACCCCTTAGGATAGGCAAGTAAGATGCCTAGCCAAACGATGGAAGGTACCATTCTTGCACTTTACGCGGACCTTGACTCCTCCTCCCTGTCCGATACGGAGATCCGACATGGGCTTGATTACGCAGCTATGTAATTAGGTAGGTACCTAGGTAGGTGATTAATTACTTCGTACATATCGTGGTCAGACCTCTCTCACCGTCAAGGGCTGTCTGTTCTTTTGGGGAAAATGAGCGAACCCGGAGCGTTGGGCTTGTCTTGGCTTGGCTTGGCTTGGCTCGGCGAGGTTCTTTCCGCGTAATACCAATCCCAAGCGTCGTGGTCGTCGTCGTGCGACGAGCTTTTTATGGAATGGAAGGAAGCCATGGAACGCCCCCTTCCCCCCTTCTTCTCTCCCACTGGAAGCCCTAAAATAATCTCTGGGACAAGCTCGCTGTGCCGACTCCCCATCAGTGAGGTGACGTAGAAAGTGCTGTTGAGCCACTGAAGGGCGTACCTCAGCCACTAACAAGGCACCCACGTTGAGGGGATCTCATGGAAGCGGGCATGCTACCGATAGATGGCTTCCCCTTCCCGTCCCCGATCATTGCCGCTACAGTGCCGTCTCTCGCGTATTGACGTCCGAAAATGCTTCAATCTGACTGGCTGCTTCTTTCAAGCACCTCATCGCAAGTGCCGCAGCCATCAAAGCCCACCGTGATTCGACCGGGAATACCCTCACTCCCGTCACCATCAGTCGCCTTAGTCTAGGTAGGCATTCTTACCCGTGCACAAACTGAGACGCTGCCCTCTCTTCTAAGACATTGACTGCATGTAAACAGCCTGCGATTTCCCCTTGAGCCCTAGGTCCCCTCTCACATCTCTTCCCCACCCTCTCAAAGGGCAATTATTAATACGTTGTATCCGTACTGAGCAGACCGTCAAGAAACCCTGAAACCCCTCATATCGGGATCTATTTGTCAAAACACAATGGCTGTCGAAAACTCAGCTTCACCCGAATTTTGGTTGTACGGATACGGGTATGGCACCCCCTCTCCCTTGCGCCAGCGTCAGACATCACCGTCGTGTCCCTTCTCTACTGACCTGTCCCTCTCCGTCTTTACTAGGAGCTTGATATGGAAGCCTCCGCCACATTTCGGTATTCACCATCTCTCTTCCCGTGCCAGCCAAGAGAGATCGAGTTCGCTGACTCAAATGCCCCATTTCTCTAGATCGGAGGATCCCTGGATGGGTTGACGGCTATGTACGCCGATTCTGGCAGGTCTGGCTCCCACTGAGTCTTCTCCTTCAAGCCCTTCATGGCGCAGTTGGCTGACTAGGTTCCTCCAGGCCAGGTACGGTGTATGCCTGAGTTGGCACCTTTAAGCAGCAACGGAACGCCCCGTTACTAACATCCTTGCTTCAGCCAGGACCATAGAGGCACGCCTGAGGCACCCGGCCGCGTAGTCACCCTCATTGAAAGATCGTATTGGGAGCAGCTAACCGACCATCACGATTCTGCCCCGGAGCGCGTCTGGGGCGTCGCCTACCGAATCATCCCTGAAAAGGTCGCCGAGGTGAAGGAGTACCTCGACATCCGCGAGATCAACGGCTACTCCATTCACTATGCCCCCTTCCATCCCGCCGATGGCTCGCCCTCCCTCCGCACCCTCGTCTACATCGGCACTCCGGACAACGAGCAGTTTGTTGGTCCCCAGGACCCCCAGGAGCTTGCCGAGCACATCTTCCGCAGCCAGGGGCCCAGTGGCCTGAACAAAGAGTATCTCCTGAACCTTGAGGTCGCTCTCAACGAGCTGGCCTCTGATAGCGGCGATGTCCATGTGAGCGACCTGGCATCTCGAGTGAGGCAACTCGAGCGCAACTCCACAGGCCCAGCCAAGACTCTCGATCCCGCTCTGTCCGACCACCACTTTAAGCAAGCGACCAGCACGGAGGAAGCTGAGGAGATTGAAAAGGAACATCAGTAGCAAGACCGCCAGCCAACATAGACGCACGATACACATAGACGGATGCAGACAGATAGAAAGGAAAGACACAGCCCATACACTATTGGCGCGGCAACCACGAGAGGCATCGTAATCCTGTCAGTCCGAGTGACGAGTCAATTTCAATCCCCCGTCCTCCTTAGCATCAAATATCAATCAACCGTCATTGTTGGTGGTCCGAATGTCATGCCTGAACCACATTTCAACCGAAGTATCCGGGTATAATTCTGCATCCAACATGCTCACCGATGCCTGATCGTCCAGTCATAAGGTACATAGGAGTCGCAAAGCCCTGGCGCGGAAATTCGTCGAAATCATAGATAGACCCTCGGGGGTCCTCCCCTTCGTCCCCCCCTTCCATCCCTTTCATAGCCGCCCATATTTGGGGGATGACACACAACATGACCTCGTTCTGGTCGACTAATACCCTCGCCCGCCCTGGGGAGGCTGCTGCTGCTGGGGCGGAGGGGGCTGCTGCGACGGATCGGCATATCCGAACTGCTGCTGCGGCGCTCCGTATCCTAAACGTCCGTTAGCCAGCGCGCTCTTGACGGTAGAGCAGTCTCGATTGCACAGTACCTTGCTGAGGAGCGCCATACATCTGCTGCGGCGGAGGGTAACCACGGCCATATGGCATCGGGGCGTACATGTTCGGGCCCTGGGCTTGGAAGCCAGGCGCCTGCTGCTGCTGCGCCATTCCATACGGCATCGGGGCACCGTAACCTCGACCAAAACCGGGTCCTCCCCTACCATATCCTCCACGTGGCCCATTGTCCGACGCTTTGTCGACGCGAATCGTCCGTCCGTCAAACCTGTGGGCAATGAGAATCCGCTTGTAATGCGATAGACCGCCAGAGACTGGTCAACAGGATAGGAAACAGAATGGCTCGTACTCGATATTGTTCATGGCCGCAATCGCCTTTTGGGCATCTCCCTCTTGAGTGTATCGCACGAACCCGAAGCCGCGGCTGCGACCAGTGTCGCGGTCCTTGACCACTACCTTTTATCGTTTCCATTGTCAGATGAGAATTCGTTGCGCGCCAAGTGAGGATGATCGTAGAGGGCGAGCGGCGCCTCAAGGCAATCTTGCAGCGTCCAAGGGGATGACGGAAAGGGAGGCAGGGAATGAACGTACAGCTTCCTCAACGGGGCCAAACTCCTCAAACTTCTGGCGCAGGGTGGCTTCCTCGGTGTGCCATGCCAGGCCACTGTCTCTGGTTAGAATGACGACGACGCTCGGGTACCGAGGAGATGATTTAGAGACGCACCCGATAAACAGTTTCGACATATTGGGATGCGCGGGGTCTGAGCCTATTCAAGTTTCAACGATAGTTCACGGGGGCGCAACGTTCAAAGGCGCATCGATGTGAATCCCAGGAGAGAGTGATTCGGACGAGGCGGTAAGATCAAGAACGGAGGCGAAACTCAGCTTCGCGCAAGCAAGGCAGGCAGCAGTTACCACTTGGCCGCTACACTAGCTCTCCGTCAAGTCATGGCCCTGATAGCCCGCGCTAGTGTTGCGAGGCAACAGAGCGTCGTGGGTTGTTTGCGAGTCGCGGGGTAGGTAGGTATTGATTGCATCCAGATGGTTTGGAGATGGATTTGGACAAAACACACCTCTTCTGTTTGTCGGATCTCAAAAAAGATTATAGCTCCAAAAGGTCGTCGACTACGCCTTTGGGATTCAGAGAGATGGCGAGTATTTAAAGTCGTGCGGTAATTATCGAAATAATCGGCCGTTGATGCAAAGAGATTCAGGTTCGGGGGTGGGAGGTGGTGGTGGTGGTGAAACCGGGGGAAGGGTACGGTTGGTGAATGGGAAGCTTTGATGAAGCAAAAGGGAGAAGAGGGGTCCTTGAAAGGGCGAAAAGGCGCAAGCGTGGCCGGCGAGGTTATGTATGCACCCTGCAGCGCGGTGCGCACGTTGAAGGAGTAGTGCCCAGTACCTAGTATTCCGTAGTCCGGATCGGTGCCGGTGAATGGATGAAGATGCCAGCCAGGGGTATCTTGCTCGCAAGTCCTGGTGGCGTTTCTGTTCAAATGCGTGGTACGGAGTAGGTACGTACGTATTTCGCTAATCAAGCGTCTCTTTCCAGTAGCAGACAAGCCCAAAAAGACCAATGTTGAGCAGCTCGCGATGCGCTTGTCTCATTTCCGCCGCCATCTTACTATAACATAGCCCAGGCTCGACTCTCCTCCCGTCGATCCGCCAGTGGGCTCATCCGTGGAGGCAGTGCTAGGAGAACCTTTCGCCGACTGGCGACAGGCCGGGGTGTCAAGGATGTTTCGACCCCCATGTGGGCGGCGGCAGGGGGCCAAGTGCCCTTCTTCCAAACAAGCTTCAGACGGAAGAAGCAAGTCCAGTCAAGTGCAGGGGAACGCAATGCGCACCAACCTCACCGTGGCGATGGGGGCATTGGTTCCATCCAAGGGGGATGAGGGAACGGCTCCTGCGGGTCTGTGATGACGACCACCGCCGTCGACGTTCCCCGTCTACGTTCCCCGTCTACTTCGTACGTCCCCCCCTCTCAAGACTCTCTCTCCACAGACAAAAGCCAAGCACCACAGCTAACTCAAATGGCTCTTTCTGGCCTTTCAGCCAAGCATAACTGTTTGATGATCTTCCCTGTTCTTGTCATACTGAGAGGTTGCCATTCGCCGCCTGCATAGCCCCCTCAACCCACACACGCGCGCGCCAGCATCCTGGTCCATGCCGCCTCCTGCTCTTTGGAGAGAGAGAAAGAGAGGGAAAGAGAGGGAGACGCATGAGGGACAAGCCTGGGGGAGCTTAAAAGGGGACGGGCGACAACTCCTCACTCTCTCTGGTTTGGGGTCCACCATCAGGGACCAGTCTGGTTCTCATGCCGCCTATATTTTCCCTCAACAGCAAATGTCTTCACCTATCCCGATGGTGGCACCTCAATCTCTCCGTTCAATACCCGTATGGAGGTGTGTGTTGTACGGAGTACTTCCATGGCTGGCTGATCTGCCCGTTCCCCGCGAAGCTCTCGAATGCGAATGCGGTGCCGCCCCCTCACCAAACGGTGGGGTTACTCTATAAACACCGAGCCAGCCATGCGACAGGGCGGGCGTCAAACAAGACCCAAGGCTGCGGATTGAGGCACGTTTGGAACAGCATGAATGAATTCTCGAGACGGAGCCGATTGCGGCAGCGAGGAGTGAACAACGATCACAGGGATCGTGGACATAATTGCTCGTAATATGTACTTCCTATTCCTTCGTACATCCGCAGTAAGGCCACAAGTGCGGATAAGGTTGGCCGTTTCTCAACGGGCTGCAGACCATTGGCGCCGCATGCTGTGATGCCAATGTGTTTCCAGAGTCCCAGGGGCAGGGCCTTGGCACCGTGACTTGTGCGGAACTGACAGGGTGCTCAATCTCGAGCATTCTCCGGCGCTCGTAACGCGACATGAAACGTGCATGCGCCAAGACGAGGGTCTAGCGGTACTTCGTATGCGGTGCATAGGTACCTATCTAGAATCAGGTAGTGCGCAGCGCTACGTATGCTCACACTTGGGAGACGGAGGTCCGCAGCCCATCGAAAGCACAAGCAAAGGAAGTGCGTAGGTAGTAAGTCGGTAGTACGGAGTGAGCCAGCTAGCGGGCTGCGCAAAGGTACCTATCGAAGCGTCGAGATTGAGGGAATGGAGTGGCTCTGGTGGTTCGGTCGAGATTCCCAGGCGATTCAGGAGTCGAACAGGCGCGCCAAGCTACCTACTTTTATGCAGAAAAATGCGAGATCAATTCCTGATGCGATGCTACCTTGGCAGGCGCCTTACCCGGTTGATCTGGTGCCCTAGTTGACGCCAAGCCGAGCGCCTGGTGCGGGTTTCAATCATTGAATGTCGGCCATTGGTCTTGAGAAATGTCAGTCGGGGAGATGTGGTTTGACGTCCAGTTGTTTGTGTATTGAGAGAAGACAAATAGATGCCTGAGGTAGGTACCTACCTAGGTAAGCTTTGCATGAGAAGGATCTATGGTGTCACGACTTCCAATTTTGCAATGGCCTTCGCACCTCCCTTTATTGCAGGCGTCTTTACCTACCTAATGTAGGTAGGTAGGCACCTGCCTTTGAAGAAACACCCTTTCAAACACACAACGAGGAAGGGGCATTCTCAAGAGAACACAACAGCGATGGGAGGCCCGAGCTACCTACCTGCCTGCACAATGGAAACCCGGCTTGAGCATCAATTTCCATCAATTTCAGGCTGGGTAGCTGCGTCCGAACCGCCCTTTCCGTACCTTCATAGACTGTCTGTCAAACCCCAAGCTGGGAAACGAGAAAGCACAATGTCAACTACCTAGGTGCTCAACACTCACAAGTCAGAACATCCTCCAGAGTTGACCAGCTCTTCTTCTTCTTCTCCCAGCTTCTTTTCTATCGCCTTGTCTCTTTAGTTCAATGACTTCGCCGAGGGCACACATCCAAAATGTCAAGGATCGTCGGCGAAAGGCCGCGAGACGGTCCCATCAGAAAGCTGATGCATCGGGTGTTGAGTCCGTTCAATCATGGCTCAGTCAACTTCACAACTCCCATCATGAAGCAGAAAGACAAACCAATCGCCCCTGTGACGATGATCTCGACAGGAGATTCTCTCCAATATCTAGACCAACGAGCTGGCGACCCTACAACCTCCCGATCCCGCCCATCACCCCACGTGCCCACACAGCAGATAATCGAAACCCCCCTGAACACTCCGCCAACTGGCCAGCCTCGATCAGTCCAGCGAGCCATCTAGGTGGTCAGAACACCACCTTGGTACCCTCTGGCTTCCCCACAGCGCACGGGTCGAGGGGGGGACGGAAGCGGTCGCTGTCAGCGGCAGGCCAGAGCCCACAATGCCCAACGCCCGATGATCGCGTCTTTGAAAAGCAGCCCCGGCGGAGAACTCGTCCTGATCGATACAAATCAGGGAAGGGGGATGGCCGTGCCCATTCAAAGCCCCTGGAAGAGCGGAAAGACAAGAGACGTCGAGGCCGTGAGAGAAAGCAACAACTCAGGTCGAGTCGCGATGTCATGAGCAACTTTACATCAGACGCAATCACTAACAAGAGACTAACGGTAAGTCACGATTATCCTACTCAATAAGGGGAGACATTGATCAATTACTAGATGAAACCTGCCCTAACAACGGGCCTCTTTTTGAATGGTCGAAGTTCTGCCCCTCCTCCTCGTGAGTTCTACAATGTCCTTGAACTCAAGGCCTTGGATGCTCATTGTCAGTAGTTACGGACCTCGCTTTTAACGAGATGAAATTCATGGGAAGAAGAAACGAGCGAGGCTCTAGCAAGGACATTTCGAAACACCAGTCACAGCGACATGATTTCTACAATCACCATGATGAAGAATCGACCACTAGCTACTTGCCAGGTGACGAAAGACCAACACGATCCCCGCCCATTAACAAGACCACGACAGTATGCCATTCCGCAAGGTCAATTTGCCCAGTAGAATTTCGGGGGGAGGTTTTAGAAAACCAATCCTTGGCACGCACCAGTGAAAGAGGAGTGTCTGATGCCCAGACTGAGAGGGCTGAGAAGATCAACACGGAGAGAACCTCCATCAGCTGGTCGCCGAGCGAGATCGTACCTCTGTCACGAAAACATGACTTGAAGCCAGCAAGTTCCACTCCTCTCCCCGGCTCGACGTCTCCCAAGGGCATGGCCAAGGCTTTGGTCACAACTGGTGTTTTTGATGGCACGGGGATTTTACAATGTACAGAAGTGTCTGGGGCAGAACGGGAAGCCGCCGTGGTTCCAGTGCCCCTAGAACAACGCCCAGTGACTCGTGCGGCCACAGCACCGATGTACGAGGACAAAGGAGTCATGGTTAGCCCTCAGTTTCAGTCCTTGACGAGACGAGCCATAGAGTCGGCCAACCGAACCCCCCGCGAAAGCTACCAAGACGCACCCGAGAGGCATTCAACTTCAAAGGAGAAACCATCAGTAGAGAAGTCATCAAATGGTTCGCCACCGTCTCCAGATAGTCACGGTCGAAATGCATCAGACCCTAAAATCAGCATTACCCATCATCCCACCCTTGCGCAGCCCGCTGTGGTGGGAACGAGCGTAGACGACCTCCGAGAGCCAACAAGAACCACACAGCTTGACTGGGTCGCAAACGCAACTGCGCCTGAGCGCAGCCAGGTCATGTCGCCAAAAGCATCATCAACAAGGGGCCACCATCACAGCCACTCTCTCGACAGGGATAGCGAGGAGATGGGGGGTTCAATGGCGAGTTTCTGGAAAACCCGTCCAACGGTCCAACCTTTACCATATGCCGCTACAGTACTGCGGTCGGATGATCAGGGGCAGGATTCTTTTGATGGACAAAGCTGGGGAAGTGGCGACGCCATGGACTGGAGGCAAACTGACCGCTTCTGGCATCCTGGAGTCCAGAGAGCATCACCACACCCTCCCCTGGAAACGCTGGCCAGGGAAGCCATAGGGCCAGGCCTCGCATACGACGGTCGTCACCCGGCGGTGGAAAAATTCCCAAGTCCTCCAGCGCATACTGGACGAGAAGAGACCATCAAGGAATATATTGACAGGATTGAGAAAGAGACATTCATGTCAATGGACTATCCCGGGGTCTCCATTGATGACCTTCATCGAGGTGACCAGTCTCTCTCGACATTTGATTCTGGGGAACCTTTTGAACAAGTTCTACCATCCGAAGCCAATGATTTCCGGCTTCAAGAAGAAAACTCATGGAACCAGGGACGACAGAATAATCCATTTTCTTACGGGGTGGGCCATTTATTGTCACTTGAGGAACTCGTGGCTCGTGAAAATGGAGTTGGCTTTGGGGACACATCTCATCAGTCCAATTGCAGCCAAGATGAACTCGACATGGTTTCCTTTTGGCGGCCAAATCTATTTATGTAAAGGGCAAGCATAGGGTATGTTTCCAGCATCAGGATGTAGGTACTCCGGGGGGGGTGGGCTCTATGAATCCATGCACTTATTCGGGTTCCTGATGCTCCCATTTCGTCCGCAGGCTCTCTACGTCGATACCGCACTGCTCGGCTTTGACGATGACAGCACGAGCTTTCCCAACCACCGGAGCATCGATCATCTTGCCGTCGAGGGTCCAGGCGCCTCTTCCAGCAGCTGCTGCCTTGTCGTCGGCGATGGCAACTCTAACCGCCCACTCCACCTCCTGTTGCTCGGGGGCGAACATGCGCATGGCTGTCTCAACTTGACTTGGGTGGATGCATTGTTTGCCATTGAAGCCCAATGACTTGCCGCCGGCACATTCTTGCTCCAGGGTCCTGAGGCCTTCCTCGCCCTTGTAAGACGTGCAGACGAGATCGATAGCACTAGGCAGCTCGGCAGCTCGCGCAGCGGTTACGATGGCGGATCGCGCGTACAGGAACTCGGTCAGTGACGGAGTTCGCGTTAGCGACAGGTCCAGCGCAAAGTCCTCGGCAGCAAAGATGAAGCCGCTCAGGTAAGGTGACGCCTTGCTGATTTCCGAGAGATCCATGATGGCCCGGGCAGACTCGATGAGGGCGATGATTCTGATTGGATTCTGCGCATCGCTTCCATGGCGCTGAGGAGCAACGTGTCGAAGGACATCAGTAACAAAGGTCAGGTCAGCGGCAGAGTTGACCTTGGGGACGACAACAGCGTCGACGTGAGGGAGCGGGGCCAAGGTGGTGAGGTCCGACAGCGCGAAGGGCGTGGACACGGCATTGATGCGGACGGCGAGCTCGGAGATGCCAGACGGGCGGGCATTGAGGTTTGAGATGTGCTGACGGAGTTGCTCGCGGGCTGTGGCTTTGCGTGAAGGCGTGACGGAGTCTTCCAGGTCATAGGTGACGTTGTCTGAGCGGAGGGCCAAGGACTTGGAGAGCATCTTCTGGGACGAGCCCGGGACTGTGGCGGTTGTGAGTAACTGACTCTGAATAGTAGGTGGTTTGAGACTGGGTCAGGTTACCGTAGAGGAGGGAACGGCGGATGATGGATGGTGATCGTGCAGCCATGTTGACGGTTGTTTGGCGATGTGATGCCGTCCACGCCTGTCTGTCTCTTTGTCTATTTGTTAATTGAACAGTCTGTGGAGAGAGAGAGATATCTCAGGTCTGTTTGTTCGTTATGGCGTTTCAGCAAGGCCAATGAATGAATGAATATATATAATATTGTATGAGTCTACGTTGATACATAGAATTGAAGAATTGGAGACACGCCCGAATTGAATAGCCTCAAGTCGCCGATGAGGAGAAGTCTCATTGCCGACTTGACGCAACTTATAAGCCGAACCCTCCTATGACGCGCCGGCAGAGAGACCTACTGTTTTAGCTAGAGGTAGCGAGCTACCTAGCCGCTGGGAGTTCCAGAGTCCCCTCAGTCAGAGGTCCATTCTGCTTCATCTCACCGCCTTCCTAAACAAGTCATGTCAGCCAGGGGCCAGGGCGCAGTTTGTCGTGGATCATCCTTCCCTCCCTTTAGGCCAGACATTGCGGCGGGTCAAGGCCAGCTTATGATAATCGATTAATATAGGTACCTAGGTAGCTGAGAGCTCTTCCAACTACAACTATAACCAACATCCACGATTTCGCAACATACACCGTAACGACGCCGACGAACCAGGCAATCGTAAGCGACTCGACAATCCACCATCGAATTCCATCCAAGCCGAATATCGAAACGAATTCGACCTTCTCCCGCCCCTGTATCTCTCTACCTTTCAAAGACAGACAGACAGACAGACAGACAGACAGTCTGCCCTGGCTTAGGGGCTGCCTCGTAACCTCCCAGAACCCTCGTCATCACCATGGATGCCACACAACCCGCGCCCGGGACGCTGAGCTGGCGCCTCAGCGCGCATCCCATCACGCTCTTGACCTTTCTTGCCTTCCGGATATGTGAGCCGCGCCCTCTGAGCTTCCCTCTTGGTTGTTCAATGCCGACGACAACGACGATGCGGATCGATGGCTGACGTGTTGGGGGGGCTGCTGTGTAGCAAGTGTCTTGATCTATTTTCTAGGCATGTGGTTGACGGATAGCATGTACGTCTTCCTATCTTCCCTGCGCTGTTCCTCTGTTCCCTTTCTCCCGCGCATCCAAGGACTTGGATATAGGGAAATCAAGACAAGCAAAAAAGACAGGCTCGCTAACGTTTCCCTCCGGGGGGCCAACCCTCTAGGATCATGATCTTCATCGTCACCATCCTCCTCCTCGCCGCCGACTTCTACTACATCAAGAACATCGCGGGTCGCCGTCTTGTCGGCCTGCGCTGGTGGAACGAGGTCGATCCGCAGACCGGCGACTCTCAGTGGGTGTTTGAGAGCAGCGAGCCCGGAACCAAGACCATCAACCCGACCGACAGCCGCTTCTTCTGGCTCGCCCTGTATCTGCAGCCCATTCTGTGGCTCATCCTAGCTATCTTCGCTCTCGTCGGCCTGCATTTCCTCTGGCTGCCGCTCGTTAGTACGTTGCGACCTCTCCATCTCTCTGGGTTCGATGGTTTCTATGCCAGAAGCCTCAAACGAACAATCCGCCATCGCCTCTCAACCCTTTCTGTCCCCTTGCTTACCACAAAACTATACAGTCATCGCTCTTGTCCTAACCATCATGAACGCCCTCGCCTTCTCACGATGCGACAAGTTCAGCCAAGCCTCCGACCTCGCTGGCAGCGCCTTCGCCACTGGCGACATCGCAGGCAGCATCGCCAGCAACATGGTCAGCCGCTGGTTCACGCGTAGCTAGGAACTCCCCAGGAACCGCCGAAGGGCCAGCGAAGCAAGCCTAGGTTGAGCTGTCGGGATCTTGTGGGTGGTGTCAAGCTAAAAAAGGGGGGTGCCGCGTCAGCAAGCAACGACGAGGTCAGGTCCCTATTCGTTATTATTATTATTTTCCCTCACCGGGTTGCCGTCTCATGGGACGAGGATTGGTTGTTTTGGGACATCTAAAGGGAAACGCGCTTTGTACGAGTATTCTTCTAACCAAGGGTCTTCTGGGAGGTGTAAATGGTTCGATAGTGTATTTTGTTAGGAGTTTCGCTCTTCGCTTTCACATCAGGTCTGGTGTTAATCACAGAGTCAAGTCACAGCCTCGTTCATCGGGGGAACAGCCAATCCCCCGTGGCATATAACACGCAAAAGAAGTGAAGTGAAAATAGAATCATTATTAACCATGTACGTCCTTAATTTATGAACCGCTACAGAAATGTACATTGGCAAACAAGTCGGTCTTTTTGAGCTCTTCTTCATCATTCCGTAACGCAACCGTGGTATTCCTCCAAAACATTTGTTCAGGCAACCACAACAAAAACCAACCCCTTCGTGACGGACCCAGACGAGGCGATACCAGCGTAGACGAATCAAGAAGGGTGCATGAGCAGCCGTCCCCGTGGGCGATGATGACGACGACGACGATGAAGAATATGACAATAAACGAAGGCGATCCAGAAACTCCAAGTCCCATGACGCATGAAAACACATTGTCCCCTGACGGCCCTGGTCGACAGACGATAACAACAACGGGTCAGTCCGCGCGAGGCGACACTACCGTCTCGCTGCACGCTCGATCTCATCGTCCAGCTGCCGCTCCTCCTCCTCTAGTCTCTGGATCTCGGCGGCTGTCATACCGTCCTCGACGAGATGGGCAACGTTGGACGACACGCCCTGCGGCGTCTGAGTGCCGCTAGCACGGCCGCGAGAACCTGCGGATGTGCGGGGGGGAGCAGGCTCGAATGTGTCGTCCTGGGAGCGGTCGATGTTGGCCATGGAAACTGGCTGTACCTGGTTCTCCTCCGAGTAGGGAGAGTTGGGCGAGTCGGTCGCACGGCCGTGGGTCTCCTTGTCGACGACATACGCCTGCTGTCCGGTGTAGTCGGAACCAAGCTTCTTGTTCCGGCGGCGGCGGCGAAGGAGGAACCAGGCAAGTACGCCAATGATTAGAAGACCACCGAGGACAGCACCAACAGCAATGCCGGCCTTGGCACCGGTGGACAATCCACCGCTGCCGCCGCCGTCGCTCTCTTCCTTCTGGTCGGCAATATTCGAGTTGGTCGGCACAGGGGCATCCGATTCCCTTGGTGCCTCGTCTTTGTACGAGACTTCCTCAAGATCACCTTCAGCCGCATTTGCACTCTCGACGTTGCTCTCGACCTCCAGCCGTCGGTTGTTGTCGCTGCTAATGCCGAAATAGGGTGTCTTCGACTTGCCCGAGGCCCACTCCGATTCCCAAACGACCTCGAGACGCATTGGAACGCCATAGTACTCTGCGAGAGCGTTATCATCCAATTCCAGCGCTGCGCCTTTTCGGTTAACTATATGCCGATGTTTGGTTAGTAATTTAAGGCATATTTCCATGGTTCAAATGCTGTGTGTGGAAACGCACCATCGCCAAAAGGATCATCAGACTCGGCTTCCTGGTTGTTATTATCATCAAAGGTGGCCTTGGAGATGATTTCGATGCTGTTCGCACGGCGGGCCATCCAAAGGACCTGGGTAAGCTCGACAGTGCCATTGACCTTGTAAGTGATCGTCTGCGTTTCGTTGGCGGAGTAGTATGCAGGGCTGTCTCTGATGTTGGTGAAGATGACTACTTCAGGTTGACCACTACTGCCGCCACCAGTACTGCCTGTGCTGCCGCTTTCATTGTCCTCATCGCCGCCGCCTCCGAATCCACTTTCTTGATTCTTGCTAGAATCGTCTTTGTCGTCCTTGTCGTCCTTGTCATCACTGTCCGAGATACTAGAGATATCAGGCATCGTCACCTTTGACGACTTGGTGTCCTCGGCAAGATTAACGGGAGTCGCAATATCGGGACCCTCTTCCTTCAGGGCATTGTTGGCATCCTCAAATGGGTGACTTGAGAATTGGTCCATTTTGTATTGTGTTCCGGCCAAGAGATGCGACCTGAGAGATGGTTGTTGCAATTAATGGCGATGGGGTACTTCGAAAGCTGCTCCGTCTCGCTCACTCGCCCGCTCGTTATTCTCGGTCAATCGCTCGCACGCGGCTCTCACAGCATCGATCGAGAGACGGTCGGTTGTGGTCCTCGATGTCGTCGAGTATCGTATCCGTCTTCGTTTAATCGTCGTTTTCCGTGGCCAAATAGAGCCGGCTTGTCTCTTCCTTGCGCACAGGACAGAGAGCTCGTGTGCCAAGAGGAAGGGGAATGGCTACCTCGCAAAACGAGGATGGTTTTCTCTTGGACGTCGATATGGCGGTTGAAGGTTGGCCAGACGGGACGAAAGAGAGAATGAAGGGGAGAAACGGAAAGGAAACAGCCCGCTAGCTGACTGACTGGGCTGACCGGGGGTCCCCAGAGCGGCCAATGTGACCTGCTGCGGCAAAGCGTGTGCGAGGCGTTGTCCAGCCTGGTTCAGAGCTGAAGGAGAGAGGTGCACGATTTAGCCCGACAAGTCAGACCCAGTCCAGAGTCCCGTCCATCCATCGCACTGCCTGCCCACCTGGGTTGGGGATAGGTACATGGGGGGGGTTTACGGAGTACAATGAGGTACATTGGCCCTACGGCACAGTGCCGCTTTGTCGGTCTCTTGCCGGATCCCCAAAACGACGGGAGACGGGACCAGGTAGTGCGACCTTTTGAAAGACTGGTGCACAATGAAGGACGAACCCGACAGCGTATCGCTGAGCGGGCCGCAGTGGCTAGTTGTACATACATCGGACGCCGAAGTTTCAAGGGAAAACTGCTGAAACACCAGATCTGCAGGAGAACCCGACCTCGAGGATTCGGGGGTTTTTCTTGTGGACGAATGTTTGGTGGAAGCGTGGCGCGTAAAATGTCCACGCAGGTAGTAAGATGCTTGTTGGTGTCCTTCATGCCCGAGCGGTTCACTCAACTCTCATGAAATCATGGAAGTCCATCCCGGTTCAAGATTGCTGTCTCCCTGAAAATAGAAGTCGCCGAAACCTACCTACCAACCTTAGAAAGCCTCTACCGTGTCTTGTGCACGGTGCACGGCGGAATAGGTAGGTACGGAGTACGGAGCACGGAGTACGGGCAAGGTACCCTTCTTGGAGCTGCTGAGCGAGAAATAAAGGAAAACACCGTCAGCCCAACACGAAACAAGGGTGAAGTGGACGGAGTCGCCACAGGATTTTTCGCAGAGGATGGCTTGAGAGTGGGCTTGGGTCTAGCCTTGGATTTCCCTTGAAAAACGGACTTTTGGTTGCCAGCCTGCTTTTTTTGGAGGGAGACCCCTGGAACACTCGAGGCCCGGGATTGGCTCTTGAGGCTGTCTTTCCATCCCACTCATAAGGCAGGGAAAAGTACCTTGGGGGTATTGTACGGAGAGTAAGCACTACGCAGGATGCCTTGCCTCTCTGGGTGAGGAGGGGATTGTCAGATCAAACGACACACGGAAAGAAGCGGGAATTCGCATGACAATCCGTCTGTCCAGGATTGATGAGCGAGGTTGGCATCCAGACGGGATGAACCCAAGATGGTGAAGTTTCAAGGTGTTCGTTTTGACTTGACACCCTCACCAAGGAAAACTTGGCATCCAAGGTGCCAGAATGCCGAAGCGGAGACCAGAAAGACGGGAACAAAGATACCTAGATCCATTCTGGGGAAGGGGGGGAAGGAAAACAACAAAGGACGGACTCAAAAGAGATACAGTACCCACAAGGTACATGGGGCATTGCCTCTAGGTGGGGCGTAGATAGTGGAAGGGGGCAGTGCTCGCCAATGGCTTTCTCTGCCCTATGAAACGCCCTGGCTCACGACCCAACCATCCCACTTGCGGCTGACACGGCGACTGGGGGGGAGAGAGCTACCAATTTATTTCTCTCACAGTGACGAAGGCAGATGATAATTTGGGAACAAACGAGAGGCGAGAGTCTGGAAGGTCCACGCTAGTCCTATAATGTGTCGGTCAAAAGCCCCCCCCCCCTCCCCTTGAGATCAATCTATT
>JABFFI010000919.1:0-13151 GCA_013623725.1 Fusarium robinianum | reverse complement strand
GGTGTGGGGGGGGGGAAGGGCGGTAGGTAGGTCTCCTTTGGGAGGAGGGGCGTTGTGAGTCTGTTGATGGGGAGATGCTGGTTGCCTGTTACCTTGAGGAAGGATTAATGGGAGTTGGCATTGGGATTGTTCCATACGGTAGCTTGTGTCTAGGTACCTTGGAGTAGGTATTGTGATGCAATGATTGAGAGTACCCGTTGTGTATGGCTCTCGGGGGTTGCTTCTCAAGGTACAACTTAGCGTTGTGGCGACATACTCTCGCGCTTGTCAATCTCCAAAAAGTCCGATGCGAGAATGCGACACAACTCCTTTGTTTGTTTCCCACACCGATATTTCAGATTACGACGAAAGAAAGCCGAACCGTCGTTTCAGCATCGTTCGGTGGGACTAGAAGAACGGAATATACAAGATCAATGCGCATTTCTGTTTCCGCTCGTCCTAGTCCAGCTGTCCACAACGGGAGTCGTGATGAGCACGGACGGGGGGGATAGTCGTGGTTACTGGACGGTTTTCTTTTTTTTTCCTTTCTTTTGTTGTTGAACTGGCTAGTTTCGTTTCCGCGTGGGGAGAGGGGAGAGTCTACCTAGATTCCAGCTGGAGGATGGTTCTGGGTCGTTGTCATCTCGCACTCGCCTTCGCCCGTTGTCCTTTGTCTCGGATCACTCCCGCTCCGGAGGCTTGAGGCGGACTCAGGAGTGGGAGTGACTAGGGATGGGCTGCTTTCCTGATTGCTTTGTAATCCGCCATCTGGCAATGCCGTGTCGCCGTTTGAAGCCAACCCGCCAGCGATTTGAGAAGGTGAAGAAGATGTATCTGTGATTAGGGGTGGCAATGTTAAAGGTAATCCGAACTTTTCCCCTATTAAACTCATGTAAGCTGTTGTTATGGATGATATTTGTCTGTTTCCGAGCTGCGACATAGATGTAGATATAAATGTCATCTTATTAGAAGAGAGATTCACGTACGTTGCCGCCACCAGGTATTGATAGTGGTTAGAGGTATCTTAAAACGCGCCGCGGCCTCTTTTAGAAACGGCCTTCTATATCCACTGACCGACTTCCAGCTATCCGGGTCATGAACAACATGATGAGCCAGGTACATCAACACCTCCTCCTTCCGCTTCTTTGAACGAGTGACTATGGGTCGTTGGAGGGGCTTGGAAGGGGTGTAAGGTCGTTCTTCTAAGGGTTTTGGGCGTGGCCCAGGTCTTTTGCGGGTCCTGACATCGGAAATAGGGTCTGATTGAGGAGCCGGCATAGTGGGAACAACCTCATTGATTGAAAATGGTGATTATATAGTCATCTATGGATCCTAGGGAAAATAGGTAGGGCTAGCTAGGTTGATGAAGAAGAAAAAAGGCCTCACTCACTCATCTGGTCATCACCTGACACGGCAGGAGAAAAAGAGGGGCATTTTTAGAACTGGAAGGAGGGAGGACTTGACGATGTTTTCCAACTGTGACAAATACCTTCAGCCAGCTTGAAGCTCAAGCCATCCACAGACAGCATACCATCGAGTAGAATTGCTTTACATTTCCTATCTACAACTACAGCTACAGAGTATTCGCCAACATAGGTAGTCTGTGGCCCATAGCTCCAAGTCCCAAGTCCCAAGTCTCAAGTCCCAAGTCCCCCCCTTTTCCAACACTACCTAGAATCATCATAGACAACAAAGCCGCGAGAAACGCTGCAAAGATCCATCCCTATCCTAGCAAACCAGGATAGATAGTGCTAAATCATCCACCAAGTTGCACATTGAAAATAAGACGCCAACACCTCGCTAGCCAGCCAAACGAATAACCAACAACCCCTTCCCCCTTCCCCCTTCACCCTCCTTACCCAAGAAGAATGGCAACCTCGTCTTTAGCATGATCCTCCCATACCCTGAGGAGGACATGTCCAATCCCCCTCCGGAATGCAATGTCCCCAATGCGCTCGATCCACAACACGTTCATCACCTCAATCATCTCGTCCGCGTCCATGTGCTCCTCAAACTTGTCCAGGTCGAACAGATGTGACCCCCGCCGCTCCCTAGTCTCCGAGATGGCGATGAACTCGAGCCACTCCTCGCCGTCGTAGTTCGACGACTGCACCCCGAGCCAGGCGTCGTGCGCCCGCAGCTGCCCGGCCCACCGGCTCCCCTTCCAGATGTTGCCCACCGCGATGGGCGGGTTGCCCCGGTCTCGGTGGTCCAACGTCGCCTGAAAGTCCACCCCGAACATGCCCGTCGTCGTGCGGAACGAGAGGAACGGGCCCGGGTAGGCATCCTCGCCGAGAGCTGGCTCGGTGCCGTTCTCCCCCGGGGGGTCCTCGACCGGCACTGGGTACTTGAAGATGGCATCGCTGTCGCCGTCATGCTTGAAGTGCGAGCCATCCCACGTCCAGCCAGGTGGGAGATCGCTAGCGAAACTCCGGTGGCCTCGAAGGTCACGGAACTGTAAACCAGTGTTCTGTACCGCGACAGTTGTTGTGCGGTCTGTGAGGTTCCACGTCACGAGCGGCTTGACCCTGAAAGCGTGAGGAGATCGGAAGCGCTTGGTTTCCGGGGCTTGTTTGCCGGTGTGCACTTCGTCGACGTAGTCAACCGCGGCCCTCCAGAGCGTTAGATCGACTGAAATATTGTCGAACCACCAGCCCATCCAGGACCAGGACGGTGCGGAGCGCGACGTGACCCGTCGTCGGATCGATGCATGCGGACGCCAGAGCAGGGCGATATCGAGGAACATTATCGGCATACCGTAGATGAATCCCCCCGGGAATGAGCGCGAGAGGACATGAGTGATTCCCGCGAAGGCGCGCGAGGTATCGTCAGCTAATGTCAGTCGCCGCGCGCTATACTCCATGACGATCCTAGCATATTCGTCGAGATCGGGCCATGTAGGGTGCTCGTACGCGAAAGCTGCCGTCTGAACGGGAGCAGTGCACTCGCGTCGCCCCCCGCGTAGCTTCTGCATCATACCGCTGCCGTTGGGGCTTCCCTGCCAGGTTTGGCAATGGCACTCCCAAGTCACGTTGTCCTCAAAGAAGAAGACACGGCGCCGGGAGTAGATTTGCTCGACGAGGGTCCAGCCTCGCGAATGCCAGACGGACGACTTGACAAGTTCCTGGTGGTCGCGTTTACCGCCGCGGAGTGGGCGTCTCGGGTCCAGAGACCTCAAGCCAGTATGGGCATCGCCAGAGGCGGCGACAATGGTGAGGTAGGAATTGGCAAAAACGAATGCCATGTTCTTGTCGTAGTTGCGAACCTCTTCCGGGTCATCATGAACGATACACAACTTGTCGATCCAGACATGGTGGATACCCAACTTCCTAGCTAACCAGATAGTGTCGAGGAACGTCTGTGGGATATCCGCTTCTGGCAAATCACCCTGCCACGCCTCAATGTTGGACTGGAGCAACACCGCCAGCGGCTGGACCGTATTGTGACGGCTCGGCGATCCCCAGACGTAGCTAAGGGTCAGATAGCGATCTTTGGGCGTGGCGCGCACGAGGCGTTTTTCAACGGCGTCGATGAGCCAGATGGGATGCCATGTGGTGGGCTCGGAGTCGTGGGGCGCGGCGCAATGCTCGTCGTGCTCGTCGCGACAGACGTCAAGCCATTCGCGGATGCGAGAAATGGGACTCCCCTTGGAAGTGGCGGCGGTTGAGGCGCGCCTCCCGATCGAGGTGACGGGGGGCGTATCCTTCTTGTTACCGCGGTTGAAGGTGGCTAATAACCGTTCGGTGATGCTATTCCGCCTACTTGGTGGAGGAGGAGGAACGCTGCTCTCGCGCCAACTGTCGCGACGCCGGTCTCTGGTCCGATGATCTCGGTCGCCTCTGTCGCCTCTGTCTCGGTCACCTCGATCACCTCGGTCTCTGTCCCTGTCTCTGTCTCTGTCTCTGTCCCTGTCTCTCTCCCTATGCCTGGGTCTGTCCCTATCCCTATCCCTATCCCTGTCCCTGTCTCTATCGTAGTCTCGATCGCGGTCACGGTCGCGGTCGCGGTCTCGCTCTCGATCACGAGAGTCTCCTTCGCGGGGATCGCGCGACCCGCCGCCGCCGTCGGGCATCTCGTTGGGCGGATTGGCGGGAGGTCTTAGAAGGCCTATTAACAATCACTTGGAGGAAGTCGGAGCTTAGCGCGCATACCAGATGAATGGTCGCGATGAGGTGGCAGCAAATGAGGAAATGCTAAAAAAAAAACAAAATATGGACAAATTATCGCGCGCGGCGGTGAGGATGAAGCTGGTTGCTCTCAGACTATAAGCTGGTGACCCGTTATGTCGCATTCACAGCCGCAGAAAAAAGCCCCTCAGCGGCGCGCGGCAGGTGCTGTGCGATAGCCTCTGATTGGTCAACTGTGGAGGGGCCCAAACAAACCATCTCAACGGTGGCATCCAGGGCAACGGGCCTAGGTGCAAAGTCCAAGAGACACTACCTCGGTATCTTTTTAGCCCAAGGATACACTATATGTTATATTGATCTTGTTGAGTCGCTGAATAGTGTGGCGCGCATTGCGTCTAGCTCAATAGACAATCTAACAAGCAACAAGGTAGATAATTACTTGAATACAATTAATAATTCGACCGATCTACTTTCTAATAGAATCTGGCTTTAGTGGATAATAAAAGAAGGAAAGCAAGGCTCAGGCTCTGAGTAAAGATCTTCCAGACAACCCCAACAGATTGGTTCATTACCAAGAAGAACAACGGCGTTCTCGTGACTTTGCTGGGCCAGGATAGTGGTTGCAGCAAGGCGGGCAACCCAGTTTCTGTTGGACCGTATGACACCGACGGTCGGAGGCGGATCTAGGATCTCTTCCCATGACTCCAACGAGAGAATATCCTCTGAAGCCGGAGGGGGTGTATCTCGATGGCAGTCGCACCGAAACTGAATGACTTGCACCTCTCCCCTTTCCAGCTCCAGGACATCTATGTCTGCAACCCACTGCCCTTTGTCCTGAACAGAGATGACCGACTCCATCAGAAACACCTGTTGATCAATCTCTCCCGTGTTATTCCAGTCCAGGGCGAATTTCCAATCCGTAAAGGACAGATGAAGTGAGGTGCCCTTGAGCTTGTCTGTGCATTTTCCATCGTACGTATGCTGTCGCACCAGTTTTACATCGTACTTTGGGGCTCGAATTTGAGGACTCATGGGCGCCACCATGAAAACCATGCCGGCCTCTCCAATGTTGCCGACCAGGTGGCGCATATTCATCCCTACGCATTCGGTGACAGGATCAGAGAGTAGGATGCCCGAAACAAATATGGAATCTTCAGAGCACAGGGCGACGACCTCGCTCAGCTGCTCCGTGTCGATGTTCAAGTACCCCGACTCAAACATGGCGATGGCCGCAAAGACATTGCACCGCGGCAATTTGCGACTTTCATCTTCGACCGACATGGAAAAGGCCTGATGAAAATCGAGGAAATCCACATTCTGGGCAGCCTTGAGGCGGGTCGGAATCCAATGGGCCTTTGACAACGCTTGATCGATCACTTTTAGTGACACGGTGGCAGTCGGCAGTTCGCGATAGATGATGGTCGCCAACTCAAGAGCGCGTAAGGAGATCAAAAATTCGGTCGACGCCGAATGGACGCTCCGGGGGCGTCCTGAATCCTCGTTCGAAGAGTTGAGAAAGTCCGAACCAACTCCATGGTTCAAACCGCTTGTCTCCCGGTCGACCTTGCGCCGTTTCGCTTTCGACTCTTCAGAATCGCAGCTCTGCTGTCAATTGTTTAGCTGAAGATCTATCAGCTGGCCTAATCAGACTTCCTGGCATACCTGGAGAAGTTTGAAATGCCGAACTATGGCATCGACATCTGCGCCGTTGTTGAGCCAAGCAAGACCAGTTTTCAGGCCCTGGCTAGCTTGTGCCCTCGTACTCTTGCCTTCCAATAGGCTTTCTCTGATAAATAAACGAAAGTCGGTTGCTCCCAAAGCTATTGTGCCGAGGGCAAGGGAGCGGAATCTTGTTCGAGCTGCTCCTCTGAACAAGGGCGGCGGCTCCTCCCAGGTGACTGCCATTGCGTCTATGTGTCGCTGGTCGAAGATAATGGCTTTTGCAACATTCTCTTTAGAGACAACGATGCAGTGCTCGCCGGATCTTCTAATGTGCCCCTGTCGCTCGTCGAGAATACCATGGCTGCTCAGATGGCCGTCTGAACCCTGATAGTACATCCATCTTGCGTGAGTCTTTGTGAGGTCTTCCTTGCATTCTCTCGTTGCCCCCTCCAGATCGGAAGAGTCGATAGGTAAAATAGTAGCCCATTCAACATAAGAGGCACCGTCAATGACGTGCGAGTAGACGGCAATGGCATCTTCTGGTCGGAGGTTTAGTTGAGACGCAATTTGCCGGATATACTGAAAGCCGATTTCGAGGTTGTCGTCTCCCTGCAACTCGCGAATGACGTTGAGCTTGCAAAGACCAAAAAATGGCGGCTGGATGGCGGCACCCGAACCAAACAAACGAGTGGCCTTCCACCAACCAAAGTGAACGAGCTGCATCTTTGGGTCGCTCTCTGTAGCATCGGGTCGTTCAATGGAGGCAGCGGCATCGCAAAATTTAAGTAGCCACGATAACTCGGGGCTTGAGGAGGCGGGAGATGTTTTGATGACCTTCCCAAGGCTCTTGAACCATATGATGGAAGCCTCAAGACTCGACGATGGCAATTGCCATTGCCTCAAAAGTGCTCCAAGAGCCACTACCCACAGCTCCTGGAAGCCGACCCTTTGGAGGGCTTCCTCACTCCTGACCTCGACGGGGCCTCCGTAGTATCTCAGGTGAGATAATGCCAGTGACCACTGACAGAGGTTGTCGCTGCGACAGTCTCTAGGCTCCAGACCCAACGTGAGAATAGCAGCCTGGGGGAACAGGGGGCCACCGAGGGTGACTTTGGTGGTCTTTTCTTGGCAGACCAACAGATCTGGATACAGATGCCATGCCGAGATGGCCATCAAAACTGCTCTGTCGGGAACCTCCTGCGGCACGTTCCGGAGCAAGTCTTCCAGGACCTTCATCGATCGTATCCAGCCGCGAGTGACCTTGTCAAACGTCGAACCCGGGTCAACAAAAGGTGTCTTGACGTTCTTCATGATGAGCTGGAATTGGTCGTGATAGTGGACCATGCTCTGGTCTGCCCTTCGAAGCCAGGCTCGAGCACTCGCATCCCATTTCGCCAGGTCCGTACGGCAGATGTTTTGTCGAATGGCCATCTCCGTGTGTGGATTGACCACTTTGTTCATGCTGAGTTCAGCCTCGACATGGGCAACTCGCTCAATATGCTTGTAGCCTTTTTGGCATCCCAGGCTCGAGCAAGCATGCAGGCAAGAAGAAATGTGCTGAGTGAAGCGGGAATGGACGTTGCCACTGCCCATATGCAAGTACCATCAGCTCCGACGAAATCACGAAAGGGACCGTCCTCCCAGGTCCCCCGCGGGTTGATATTCGGGCTGTTCATAATCTCCGAGGCTCTCGTGCCGTAGCACCGGATGAGGTTTGGTGTTTCCGGGACGAGCTCGTTGAACAGGAAGCCGAGTCTACATGCTGTCTTGTGGAGGTCACCATCTTCAGCCTCAGTCTTTCTCCGCGGCGCCAAAGCAGAGCCAACGGGGAGAAACTCTACTGGCGGGGTTCCGCGGTACCATGAAACGTCTAGATTGATGTTGACCAAGGCGAGATTGTTTTCATTCTTGGCGGCCAGGAGAGAGGCGGTGATATTACTGAGATTCGCCATGAGATGGGATTCGGTCAAGCGAACAGAGAGGGCACCGGCACATGAGCAGTGGCATCAGCCTAGGTTACATAGACATTTGAAGCCTTTGAGCGGTTTGGGCTACATACAATATATTGGGCATCAGAAAGTGCACATTGGAAGCCTAGTGACGTGTCTCAGTAGGGAACACAGCGCGTGTAACACTTCCTTGAGGTTTGTATTTATGTCTCAGTCGCCTCATTTTCAACTATAAGTGCATCAACGGCGATCCCCCTCAATGACCACGCTCACCTAACGGGTCCTAACAATACTACGAAGCAAAAAAGAAAGAAGATCAATGCCTCTCCTTATCTCGAAGAGGATACCGGCAAAAGTAGAAGGTCGAACCGGGGGTCGAACCCGGGGCCTTTGCCGTAACATCCGAGAATGTGAAGGCAACGTGATGACCACTACACCATTCGACCTAGGTGATTTGCTTGTGGAGAAGGGTTCCAAAGTGGTATCAAGGAGGGTGCGAATAAGCTGCGTCAGCAACTGAAGGTGTGAAGTATGCTGATCACGTGAGCCATATCTAACAACTATCATGGATGTGAAGCACGAGGCAAAAGTGTCAAGTTAAAAAAGGCCCCAACCATCTCAGTTGCGCTCACTAGAACATCACCAACACGATCCTGATCTATTCTCTTCTGATGCAGATGGACCCTTCCCTCCCCGGGGCGGTGTTTCAATCCACTCCCCCCATCGGACAGTGAGTTCTTGTTGTGATGTCGGTTACCCTATACTCGCTCCGCATCGCTCGTATCTAGTCTCCACCACCAGACACCAGATGTCCACATCATCAAAAAGAAAGACCTGAAAACGTTTGCGCTGAGGACAAAAACAGAATGATCGAACTGGGGATCGAACCCAGGACCTGTGCCGCATTATTCTCAATGTGAAGGCAACGTTATACCACTAAACCATTCGACCATGATATTGTTATTGGCTGTCGACCTGAATTTGGGAGCTGAGATCTAGGCCCGGAGGGTGTCACGCCCTCTCCTGTCATGAAACTGGCGGATATGACTGGAATTCGACATCCACGAGACTCAAAGGTGTATGGACATACCATGTAGATAGAGCCTTCGTCGTTCACTACTCTGTAGTCATGAATGAATGAATGAGAGGCTCACCCATGTCAACGAAAATTCAATGCATCATCCTCTACCTCTGAATCGGTGTCTCATAAGCTGTAGTCGTCCTTACTATATCTCACCGGGGAATCATATGAGAAAGCAAGGCAAAGGAATCTTTCCATTCCTAAAAGTATCCAATCATTCTTGAGTATCTCTCTAAGCCGCAAACATGAGATGAACCCGTCAGGTGGTATATATTACGTTGTATCTCGTCATCAGAATCCCACTCCCCTCCAGTCTATCCAGCGCCTGAAGTTTCATCTTATACCACTTCACTCTTTCTGAGACAGGCTCAGGAATCATCTTTACACCTTTCCCAAGCATCACGGGCATAATGGCAGCCTCGATGGAGTCGACTAGACCCGCCTCTAGGCACGGTCCGGCAAGCTGTCCACCTCCCATGAGCCAAATATCCTTCCCATCAGAAATCTTCAACGCCTTGATTGCCTCGATAACGTTGCTTGACAAGACGGTGATGTGTGGGTGGTCCTCTGGCTTCATCTGTCGGCTCACGACAATGACATTTTCCTTTGCTCGGTTGGCAAGCGGGTTTTGGCCTCCCATTGCAAGGATCACTTCGTACGTCTTGCGGCCCATGACAAACGTATCGAATTCGGCATACAGCGCGTCAAAGTCAATGTTCTTATCTTCGACAATCCAATCTGTTGAGCCGTCGGGGGAGGCTATGAAGCCGTCTAGGGAGGTGGCGGCGTTGTAACGTAGGCGACGCATCGTGTGCTTTGATATTTGGTCCCTCGACATGAAGTGGATGCCTGGTGGAGGTATTGTATATTGAGCCCAAGTAAGATTTGTGTGATTTCAAAGAAGTTTGAAATCTGCTGCGGGGAACTTCAGTGAGCTAAAAACTCCTGCTGAATGGAACATAAGACGGGGTCTTGGTCCTACGAGGAGTCGGTTCAACATCTTGCCGAGTTTCCATGTGGCTCCCTTCTGCTCCAATCAGCCCATCGCTTGAAGCCTGGGGAGGCAACTTCTGTCAACCACGGGTAAGGAGCAAATCTTTATATCAACGACGAGGTAAACTATTATTAGGGACCAATTAAATGCTATGTGTCTTTGAGAGTTGGTGTGTTCTTCTGCTATCGTGCTTCTTGGATCAACATTTAGTTCAGGAGTTGATATCTTCGTTGTAAATACGTTGCACCACGTACACGGTGCATGGTTCATTGTGCTGAACTGCTCTAGATATGGCTAGACGGTCCGAATAGTTTTCTCCTTGAAGAATCTGAAGACATGGGATCTCTTAGTACGCTACTGACCGACCCTTGGCTGCTGAAAAGGATCGCATTGGATCTTCTTGACATAGGTCGATGTCGAGCTTTGCCGGGACGATGATGATGGCTGATTCATGGCCAAG
The DNA here is from genome assembly GCA_013623725.1 of Fusarium robinianum. Lineage (NCBI taxonomy): Eukaryota > Fungi > Ascomycota > Sordariomycetes > Hypocreales > Nectriaceae > Fusarium > Fusarium robinianum. The sequence continues at coordinate 2,899 of JABFFI010000919.1, read as the reverse complement.
ATCACATTCCGAAACCTCAAAACAAACTCCGTGGATCCTGAAATGTACTTGACGAACAAGACTCAACTTCGCTCAATGGTACGATGCGTCCTCGAATGGCCACGTGATAGCCTCAACATTGGAGTCTCTATCCCTCACTGGCTCCTGGCTATGGCCATTCGTCGTGGAGTCCTTCATTCCGGCGCCATGAGCGACTACATCTTCCTTCGGGGGAAGAAACTTGTTTATGCAGAGGACCTCTCTTCTTTTTCTCCTTTCGTCGTCATGCCGCCAATGACCTCACTCACAAGGTCAGTCTAGACGCCGCACGAATTGGTTAGAGCTGGTAACAACCTCGCGTTGCATATCCTTAGCGAAGGGAACCGGAAACGTTCATGGGTCCGTGCTCAACGGCTTGATGACCAAGATGATGGAGGGTGATCCTAACTCCCCGTACCTCGCTCGCATTGGCAAAGGAACTCCGGTACTATAAGCGGCGTTGAAAGCCAATTGTTTCCCCCCAATTCTTTTTCATTTTATGAGATATTCTATTTTAGAAGCAAACCTCCTTGGTGGTCAAGTATGCTAAATAAGCAACATAGTGTGTTAAATAGCCAGTCCCCTTTTTTCTTCTGCCATGCAATGCGATCGGCTTGCCCGATGGTCGGTCGCATAGTCGGTCCCCCCCCTCCCCCCATCAGTCACTCTGCTTCTTGTTCCACTCGACGCAATCGTCAAACTTGACTCCAGAACCCCCAAAGCAGTCTAGGGCACTGCCAATGGTGAGGTCCACTTTGCCGCCGCTCAATCGCTTCACAGCCTCCAAGTCCCCGAGGTTTCTGCCGCCACCGGCGTAGGTGACCGGGATGGAGCACCATTGGGCAAGCCTCTCGACCAACTTTTCGTCAATGCCCTTTTGGAGGCCCTCGTTGTCCGCAGCGTGGATAAGAAACTCGGAGCAGTAAGGTTCCAGCAACTTAATTGACTCTGTTTGATGGAATTAGCAATCATTTTCTTCTCGGAGAAAGCCTTTTGCTGCACGAACGCTGGTTCACCTCCATGTCGGTGATGGTTTGCCATTTGTTCATGGCGACGAACCAAGAGTCGTCTCCCCGGCGCCGGCAGCTGAGATCAATGACCAGCTTGTTCTTATCGCCACCAAGGGCCTCGAGGACCGCGTCCAGCCTAGCTTGGCTGAACCGACCTTCCGGGAACAGGTACGAGGTGATGATAACCTGTCAATTGGTTGGTTCGAGATTAGCAACGGCGCAAACATCATTGTGAGGCTATTTCGCCCCTTCTCGCCGCTTACCTTCTCAGCACCAGCATCCATCCACTCCTTTGCATTCTTGTCATTGATTCCCCCTCCCACCTGGAGCCCACCGGGCCAGGCCTGTAACGCCTCTTTTGCCGGGCCATCGTTCCCTGGACCCAACATGATGACATGGGCTCCCGTCAGTCCATTGTCACGATAGAGCTGGGCAAAGTGTGCGGGGGGGTGTTGAGAGACATAGTTTGTCTGGAGCGCTGAAGACGAGCTATCAAGTGTTCCTCCGACGATCTGCTTCACTTGACCAGCGTGGAGGTCGATACATGGCCGAAAGCGCGTCATGATTTGTAGAACAGGAATAGTGATGGTTTTGGTTTGCGACTTGAGATTGTGGATGGAAACAAGCAAGTTAGACAGACGGCTGGTTGTGAGGGGTGGTGGGGCAGCTCTCTCTCTCGGCTGTCTACCTTACCTACTCCGTATACTCGACATTGCCAGATCTTCCGGAACACCTGTTCGAGCTATCTATGCTATGGTCTACCGAAAGACATTCGAGCTAGAAGGGGTTGCATATTGCATGAAGCATGTAAACACCTGCAGTTCGATTGAGAAAAATAGTAGTTCTACCTAGACCGGTTCGCCCACCATGGGGCTCGCTTACATTGCAGATGCCCATGTTGCTCTTCTTAGAGTCAGACTAGCATCAGAGCCGTAGGTAGTGGGGAGCAACTAACTAAAGAGACGTTTTCGATCGAGTTTGAGCACGATGTTGATATCAAAACATGCAGAGAGGACTCATGAATAGGTAGAATTCAGCTCAGATGCCCCACGCCACGAATAAGAAGGGCCGAGATGCGCAATCCTGAAAGTAAAAAAGAAACAAAACAAGATAATACGAGTGAGGGGGGAGGGTTCCCGTGTCACCCTGGTGGGTATGGGCGTCTGATGCGATGTCTAGTTATCGCTCACACCCAAAGTGCCGGCTTGGGAAACCTCTAGTGCCGAGAAAGCCTCAACTGGCGCTCGGGAAGATCTGAATGCAAGACATGGTGAGGGCCTTGGGTAGGACTAGCGGAGGCGGAGTACCTATGGGTGGGGATAGGTATCGGGTTTTGCCTACCATGATCCCGTCCAGCTGGTTGAGAGTGAGTACCTACATGCGTTCGTCTCGGGGAGGGCCTTGAGATGGGTTGGATCGAGGGAAAAAGTGATATACAGGTACCCGTGGACTACTATTCTAGAGAGGATGTGTACAGGCGTCAACAATAAACGATGCGTCCATCGGTCTTGTCGTTTTACTTGTGCTAAAACCTTCTGCAACCTTCTTCCTATTGCCACGGGTAACTCGAAGCTCACCCGTGAAAAGTAAAGAAAAAAAAAATAACGTCATGGATGGTAGCGTCTTGAGACGATAACAACAAACCTTTGTAAACAACTGCAGTGGTCCAAAGTCAAGGATCATGCCAGCTTATGCCGTCTTTCGAGCAGCCAATGGCGTCTCTGGTGTCCCTCGCGGCGGCTGGCTGCACCGCTGCCATGGCGACTCGGCCCTCCATTGAGCGCAGTTTGGTGCTGCTGCGACGTTGTGAGGGGCGCTGAAAGCGCTGAGAGAGGAGCTCGCTATAGCACGAGGGCGGGGTAATATTTAGC
>JABFFI010000918.1:0-39911 GCA_013623725.1 Fusarium robinianum | reverse complement strand
TGTGTGCGTGTGAGCGAGAGCGCGAGTGTGAGTGTGAGTGTGAGTGCGAGTGTGACGGTGATGATGTTCCTTGTCCTGGGGGCGCTCTACTAGGTGGGGCCTGGCGGCGGATGCCTCGGTCGGCAGGAGCGGAGTGTGGCGGAGAAGAATGCGGGGAGGAGGAGGCGATCTGGTGTAGTAGCAGGAAGGAACTATTAGTCGAGTACACGCTTCTTACTGTAGTAGGTAATTGGGAATTGATACAAGAGAAAGAGAACAAAACAATTGGATTGGGAGAGAGAAAAAAAGGACGTTCGCTGGATGGAGACAAGTGACATGAAGAGAACAAGCACGTCGGCGGGTTTTAGACCGGGAAGAGGCCAATTGGCCTCGATGATCCATGTGCTGTACGCTTGGTGCCCCTCAACTGAGCCCATGAAAAGAGGCCCATGACCTGAGCGGAAGGGATGGACGTGCAGCGGATCGTCCTGGCACGCGACACTGGAGGACGGGCCGGACCTGGGACTGGGCGGTCTTTGGCTGGCGCTGTCTGGGAGGTGCCTGGGCTGAGGAGTGGCCTCAGTGGCCTGATGGCACGGAGATGTATGTAAGAGGCTACTCCGCCAGGGATCATTTGTTGGGTCAAGGCCAGGTCGGTTAGGGATAGACTCGTGTCGTGTAGGAGATGCATGCAGCAACGAAGCAGAAGAAGAAAAGTGTGCTCGACTTACAGTGCTGTTCTCCTTGTCTGCGTGATTCCTACGCTCGCTGCTGCTGTTGCTGCTGCTGCCGCCACCACCACCACGTTCCCGCACGCGCTTCCTAGCTCGAGCGAGGAGGCCCTGCAGCAAGTAATCCGGCCGTCTGGGGAAACGAGTGCTGTCGTTGGTAACGGTGTCAACGCTCGAGTCAACCACAGCGTCGGTGTCGATATTAGCGGCACCGGCGGAGCTCAACCCTCCTTGAGATGTGGCGGCGCCGCCCAGCTGATTCTCCTCCTCCTCCTTCTCCTCCTCCTGAATCCGGGGCCGTCTCTGCTGCCGCTCCCGCGCCGTCGCAATCTTATTCTCAGGCGATTTCGACGCCGGACTGTCCCTGTCCCTCAGTTTTTCCCTCAATTTCTTCTTGCATTTCTCAGCGCTGCTGGGTTTGTCCGTCTCCGAGCCTGTCGTCCTGCTCGCGCCGCTGGCCGATGTCGTTGGCCGCTTAGACGGCCGCGTCTTTGTGAGTGGCATCTGGGTTTCTAGGATCCCCACGGCCTAGACCTTGGAGCCTGTGATGTGACGTCGTTCTTCCACGATCCAATGGGAAAAAATACCCTGAAAAAAAAAACGCCAACCCCCAGCTGCTCACAGCGGGCATCGACCGCCGAGGGCCTTCGGATCGGCGTCGGCGTTGGCGGTCGGCGTGTCTCAATTCTCTCGAGTGGGACAACGAACCACAGCACAGATTTGAACAAAAACCAGGCCGTCGGTTCTATCTGTCGGTCAGGTCGGTTCCGTGATTATTTCTAATTGCTACCGCCGTCAGTCAGGTGTTGCTTGCGTTTGGCGGTGTTGATTTGCGGTTTTTTGCGCTCAGAGCTGGGGAATGGATTGGTTCCAGCACACCCATCAATGGGCTAAGACGAGAAACACCTCAATTTTTCCTAGGTTATGGGGGAGTAGAGAGCGTGGGATGAAGTCTTGGCTGGGGGGAAAGAAAGAGAAGAGAACAACGAAACGGATAATGACAACTTCAATGACGAAACAGGGAGTGGGCAAGGCTGCAGTTATCATATTCCCCGTCCTTTCAGCCCAACCTAAGCAAGCATCGCTTCTCGTCTGTCAGTCCATGAATACGTACTTTGCTCTGTATTTGATCCGGGGAGCTGTCTCAGGTCGTCGTCGAGGCGCACAATCCCGCGGGCAACGAAACAATCCACCCGTTCTCCTTGCCCCCCCTAGATCCAATAGATATTCCTATCTCTTCTTATTTATTCTCTTCTCGTACAACGGATCCCCACGCGCGTGCCGATATGTACTTATCCAAAGCGAAGCGAACCAGGACCCCGTGGGCCGTAGACCGCATTCGCCTCCTCTCCCGTCTCCTCTCACCGTCGACCGCGGATCTTGGCGGAGCTGACGGATGGGGATCGCGGACCCTGTGGAACGTGGAACCTAGACAATCGGGATCTGCGATTTCGTATCCCGTGCAAATCTTAGAGAGTTCATGACAGGAGTTCATGACAGGCCTATTTATCAGCCAAAAAAAAAAGCGAGACGCCAGAGCCTTACAAAGCGCACTGGGCCGGCCGGCATATCTCCTCAGGGGCCTGGCATACACATGGCCCCTGATCCTGAAGACCCGAAATCTCCAATCCATCCATGGCGGTGGCCCATGTCGGAAGTTAGATTCGCTCCATCGCCCGTACCTGTCAGACTCAGCCTCAACGCGTAGACTACCTAAAGAAGAACGATGGAAGCGGGCGTTTGTCGAGGTGGGCCAGGGCGGAAGGATGGTGATCTCCTAGCCTACATAGGATGGAGATGAGCAGAGCAAAATCCGAGGCGTTTCGAAACCTCCGCTGCCCAGGACCCGGAGAGTCGTCAGCTGGAGTGTTCCAGGTTTGCCCGTGTTGGCCCACCGCTCTGCCTTGTTCTGTGGATAACTTCAGGAACCCGCGTCCGGTCCAACATCTTCAGCCATCGTGCTGACTGTATCCTCAACTTTAGAAACCGCCAAAAAGCTTGAGCGTAGTATCTCCGGATCACCGGCTTTAGCTTTTGCCGGGAGTTGTTTCTCAAACACCTAAAGCCATGCATAAACTGCCTCGTTTCTCCAGAGTGTCTATGCCAATGCTACTCTACATGATCGATCCTCAGATGCCGTGGACGTGTGTTGCACCTTCTTCTACACGTGCCTATTGGTCTCCGACCAAAAGGGTCGCGTTTAGAAACATTCTACGTTGCATGTTTGGGGCCCCAAATCATCACTCAATTTCGTGTTGGCTGCCGAAGTTCTAGTTGCTCCATCATCCATGACCACTTAGAGGCCCTTCCGCTCCCTTACCACCCGCCCCAAACACCATTTCTCCCTCATCATTGTGCGCCCATGTGAAACAATGGACGCCCCGCGGTTGCAGCCGTTTGGGCCCATCGAAAACTTCGAAACGCGCGGCAGCTTGCAGCTACGAACCCTCCAACGTCTTCCAAGGGGGAGAGCTGCATCTCGTGCCGTTGGGGCCGCGCGCATTAATGAGAAAGGAACACGAAGGGCTGGAAGTACCAACACCCAAAAGAAAGGGGACGGAGAGGGTCGTGAGGGCGCAAACTCCAGCCAGCTTGCCCCCGTGGTCTGTCCCTTTCAAGACGCCTGCTTCCGCGCCTCCATCCCGTGGCTTTTTTTTTCAACACACGCGCCCTTACCCGACTCTCAAACAGGTAATTTCGTTTTGTGGCCTTCTCCAATCCTTGACGCTCGTCGAGGGATGCGGGATTTGCAGAGCTCTCTTCTCTCCCCCGTCAGCTCATTTTACAGACTGTCTCTTCCCATCGCCCCAGCCAATGACGCTGAATGTCGTCTCCCAACAGTGATGGGCAAGCATTCCTCCAGCTCCCCCAGCTAGAGCTTACCTGCATGGGACGTTCAACAGTTCCAAGGTTGGCAAGGCAAATCAAGCGTATGTTCGCCGCTCAAGCAGGTGGGGTGTCATGCACGACCACCAGGAGGTACTTAGAATCCGGCACGATCACAAGCTCCTGTTTCCTCGTCCGCAACCGGAGAAGCCTCACCTCGTCCTGTCGAGCATTAGCTGTGGCTGCCAGCTGAAGCGTTGGTGAGGGAGCCCACCTCTGGGTCCAGTTCCTGGACCAGGCTTCCTGAATTGTTCACGTAGTTCCACACCATAGCTGCGAACTGTTCAACCCCTCGAGACTCGCTCTTCTCTGATGGGGGGACGTCGTTGGAGAATGATGTGACGGTCGATGTGGTTCGCGTTTTCGATGAATGGAGGTTTTCGACATATCCGCTAGTCTTAAGGATCGCACCCGTAGCTCGGTCGAGGACTATGCTGGCCTTGACACCGGGTTTCTTGGAGAGCCGGTCCAGCTTCTCTTCAAGCGCGTCGGGACCGCTTGACTACCATCACCGTTAACGCGAAAGATCAGAAAAAAGCACCCCTAGCAACATACCATAGAAGAGTCTCCCATTCTAGGGATTAGTGTTTAGAAGCGCCGTAAAACCGAATACAAGGTGTACGTTATCTGGAAGGGACCAGGCTCGATCAGTGTGACCTTAGGACAGTGGTCGCGATAGCATCTGCCCCTTAGGAGCTCCTTGGGGCGGGACGAAGCTCTAAGCCGCGCGGGGCCAGCGCGAGGTAATTCTGCCAGTTGACACCGCCAAAATTTGAGAGACCCACCACGAGTATGCAAATATGATGCTCTACATACAAACGATATCAGAGAACCTCGGTGAAGACCAGACATTTGTTCACATCGCTATAACGCTCCCTCATCATCTTCATTTTTTATTACTTACCATCCCTCCTACGTAATCCAATCGCCACAATGGGTTCCAGCAACAAAAAGAAGAAAGAGAAGAAGCAGGACTTCCAGGTACATAGGTCTCGCCAAATACGTCAGGAGACCAAGGACTCATGATTCCATAGAAAACGAAGTTCAAGGTTGGAAAGGCCAAGGCCAAGGCCTCCAACTTTACAGACACCAGTTTCAAGTCCAGAGGTACGAGAGTGCTCGATTCCAATGTCTCCATGTTATACTGACCTCGATAGCCATTGTCATGGGTCATCAGTCACTCTCAACAACTGCCCCAGATGTTATCCAGCAATTCAAACACAATCTCTCTCTAGCCTCATCTTCAAAATCTGACAAGCAGAGGCGAGAAGCTCTTGCTTATCTAACAGGGCAGCTCTCGTCAGAACCACCTGTCAACCCAGTGGGAACGCACGCTGTCCTGGCGAAGCTACTGCCTTTGATTTCAGACAGTTCAACGCCCGTCAGAAGTCAGCTTCTGAAGCTTTTTCAAGTTCTTCCTCCAGCAGAAGTCAGGCATAGCACTGAGCAGGCAATTATGTTTATTCGAGCCGGAATGACACACCTTTCCGCAGACATCAGCAACGACTCTCTTGGAATGGTGGAGTGGCTTCTTGACGTTGCCGAGGACGACTTGGTTATCTGCCCCGGCGGATGGGTGAAAACTTTGAATAGTTTTTGTGCCATGATGGGTTGGGCTTTGACATCATCCAAGGCCGGGTGGTCGTCTGGTTCGAAGTCTGGTTTGCGTGCGAAGGATGCCCATACCTACGCCCGTCAGATCACATCATTATCAAGATTCCTCCAAGCAGGTCTTCGGTCAGAGACTGTCTTACCTGAAGATGAGTCTAGAGACTGGGACAATCTATATCGGATACCTCGAGATTCGAATGCTTTCGAGTATCTGAACCTCTACGGTTCCCGCCGCGACGAAGACGGCGAAATATACCCAAGCCGAGAAGCTAGGCAAAGAGTCTTTGAAAAAAGGTTTCTAGAGCCAATTCTGAAGGGTGCCGACCAAGCAAAGAAGGAGGGGGGCGCAACTGGACGTGCTGGTGCTGTTCTGGATCGAGTTCTAGACGAGGGTATGGGGGATTATGAAAGCTCAACGGCGATGGAAACCCAAGATCTCTTGAGCCTATGGTGAAAACAATTCAGCAAGTGTTTTGACCCCGCTTATCTTATCATTTCGTACATTCTTGGCAAATCATATCGCAGTTACAAAAATGACCAAGGTGACGATACCAAAAAAAACAAACCGTCTAGGTTAGGTGTAATGTGCAAAGATGCTATGACAAACAAACTTACTATGCTTTTCCATTCCCATTGCATTTCTAGACATGAATTTTTTATGCCATTGTCACTTCGTGTTGGACGGGCCTCGGGTGTTCACTCCTCTTGACCTGAAGATCGATTTAGGGTACACACTAACTAGCAGAAGGACAAACCTATCATGAAAGCACAAGAGAGAGATTATGTTTTGATCAGTGCACTGCCATAAAACACAACTTCTCAATATCAGTATCAGCTTCCTACAGATTATCACCTACCTTAATTACCTACCCAACACCATCTTGAAGTACCTGTGTTCAAATTGGGGGACGCTCACTGGCTGAAAGAAGTCAATGGGCTGCAAACTGAACGTTGATTGAGCACTGGATTTCTTACGCCTAACCTAGACGGTTTTTTTTTTCTAAACAGCCAGTGATAGACGCGTTATATTGGCCAGTCACGCAATTTTCCCTCCACAGCATCGGAGTTGCAACTGCCGCCTTTCTCAACGAGATAATAATTTCAAATCGTCAGAGTCTCCCTGGAGCTCAATTGAAGCTTGGAGAATATTTTTTTACGCTATTTTGCGTCCAATTCCCGCTCCCAGTGAGTAGAAAATCAAACAACTGCATGCATCCCTCCGCGGATTCTGCACACCTTTTCACTTTCAGGCAGTCAACAGAGGAGCACCTGGCTACCTACCTAGTAGGCAAACGCATCGAGCATGTGGCACTGAATGTGCAGAGGCGTTTGTATATCTTCAAGATTGTATCTTAATTGCGAAAGTATCTCAGGAATTACTTTAAGGGGGACTCCATTGATCTTCTCTCTTTTTTTTTCTTGCTTTGCCGTAAGCGAAGCAAACGAGATGCCCACAGGCACCCTTCAGCAGCTGCAGTTACGTACCTACGTACCTACCTTCAGTCCTCTCATCTGGCAGCAGCCCTGATAGAAGGGCTCCCGAGGTCACTCTGTGGCGTTGGGAGACCACAAACCCATGCACTGGGCTCAGGATGATGCTCGAGGATTTGAATATGATACCCAGCAGTCTGAATAATAGAGTAATCATTCCATGTATCGTGTCTTGAGGTTCTAGGTCGTTTTCATGTGCATCTCAAGGCTGCTGGCAGGTTGTTCGAGTGGCACTCTCCCTCCTCACGGGCCAATAGGGTCACGCCCTGAGCAACGTTTCTGCTGGTGGCAGCTGCTCCGACCGGTAAACCGCCTGCCGAGTTGCAGAAAGGTACGTATCATCTGCCAGTTAAGCTTGGCACCTGCAGGGCGCTGCCAGGGTCTGCTTGCAACGGAAGGAACTACCTGCCTAACCACCCAGCAGCAGCTGGCACGTTTGGGACGTGCCTTCCCTCGAAACCACTTGCCTATAAAACAACAACTTAACTTTTCCCATCGCCCTTTCTTCCTTTCCCACAACAACATCACTTGGGAATTTCGAGGCCCAAACCTAACCCTACCGCACTGATTTCAAGTAAGTTGTTTTTCCTTCCTTTTCTCTTCATCTAAAGTCCCCTCGCTGGACTCTCCCTCCCTCACCCCCCCTGCCGCTCGTTTGTTTTTGCCTTACCTCTTTCCCTTTCTCTCTCGCCCTCTCCCGTTCTCTTCCCGGGCTCCCCTTGGCCTTTCCTAGGGCTCTCCTAGGACTCTCGAGGTGTGCAGGAATTCTCTCTCGCCCTCGGTACTGACTCCCCACGTCAAGTCGAAATCACACCTCTCTCCGAACACCACCATGTCTGATACATGGAACACTGGAGAGCTCTCTGGAGCTCTCCCGAACCCGGATGGCCCGCCTCAGGGCGAAAATGGCCAGCAGCAGAACGGAAACTCTGTTGTCGCAGCTGAGGGATGGTCCCAGCCGATCGCAATGGACTACTCTGCCCTTGGTCCCGCGAACCCCGAACAGGTTTGGGACGCCCAGGCTCCTATCTACCAGTGGAACGAGGAGTATGGTGACGTCGGCCCCAGGGTTGAGCACCTTGAGCTTGATCTCTTCGGTGATCCGTCCGCCCGCCTTGAGCGTACCGGTCTTGACTTTTCCCGGTAAGCGATTAACTCTAAGCGATACACCCTCTACATCACTCACAATTCGCTAGCATCGAGAAAATTGAGGTCCAGCAGGAGGGACCAGTCAAGATCGAACCTATCCGAACCTTTCGTGATGCAGGTCTTCACCCTGCCATGATGGCGAATGTGGGCCTCTGTACCTATGACAGCCCGACCCCCATTCAGAAGTATACCATTCCTTCTATTCTTCAGGGTCACGATGTCATCGGAGTCGCGCAGACCGGTATTATATCCTTCCAATAATTACTATCCACGCCATGACTAACCCAGTCCACCAGGATCGGGCAAGACTGCTGCCTATTTGATTCCCATCCTCAGCAAGCTCATGGGAAAAGCCAAGAAACTCGTTGCCAATCGTGCCAATCCTGCCACATTCGTCAAGGGCCGAGATGAGGTTGCCGCTGAGCCTTTGGTTCTCATCGTCGTTCCGACCAGAGAGCTGGCGATCCAGATCTTCAATGAAGCTCGAAAGTTTTGCTACCGCACCATGCTCCGTCCCGGCGTTGCTTATGGGGGCTCTCCTATCGGCACCCAGATCCAGCTCCTGAACCGCGGATGCGATATCTTGGTCGGAACCCCTGGACGCTTGGTCGATTTAATCCAGCGTCCCCGAGTGCTCACCCTTCGTCGTCTTCAGTACATCGTCCTTGACGAAGCTGACGAAATGTTGGAACAAGATTGGGGTCAGGACCTTGACATCATTCTGAACGGAGGAGGTGAGACCTGATTCCACTACACACTTGCCCTCATATACTCACACCATTACAGAGCAGGACATCGGGAACATCAAGTTCGGCCTTTTCTCAGCCACCTTCCCCAAGGCTGCCCGCGATCTTGCCAAGGAATATCTCTCTGCCTCTCATGTCCGCTTCCGCGTCGGCCGAGCCGGGAGCACCACCGAGAACATCAAGCAAGTCGTCATGCAGGTCGAGAGACCGGACAAGCGACAGGTCCTGGTTGGCCTCTTAGGAGAAATGCACGGCATGCGGACCATCGTCTTCGTCAACTCGCGCGGCGAGGTGGACAACCTTGACGATTACCTCTTCAACATTGGGCTTCCGGTGACCTCGATCCATAGTGATCGGACCCAGACTGAGCGAGAGGCGGCCATGCGTGGGTTCCGCTCTGGTAACAGCCCGATTCTCATTGCTACTGGCGTCACTGCCCGTGGAATCGACATCAGCAACGTCATGCATGTTGTCAACTTCGACCTTCCTTCCCTTGAACACGGGGGTATCGAAGAGTACATTCATCGCATCGGTATGGCCCATTCCCAAATTCTAATGACACAGAACCTTCTAATCCATCTTACAGGCCGCACTGGTCGTATTGGCCATCGTGGCATTGCCACCTCGTTCTTTTCTGAGCGAGACGATCCCATTGCTAGCGTTTTGACCCGCACCCTGTTGGAGACTAACCAGGACGTTCCGGAGTTCCTGGAGCACTACATCCCCGAAGGAGATGCTCTCACCAACCTGAAGTTCGAAGCGGATTCGGACTTTGACCCGAACGACATTGCTGGGGCTGGCGATGCTCCTGGTGCCTTTGAGGGTTCTGGAGATGGAGGTGCCGTCTGGGGCAATGGCGACGACGGTGGCGCAGGGAGTGGCCAGAACTGGGCTTCCAACGGCGACAGCGGTGGTGACAACCACTCGGGAACCGGTGGAGGTGGCCATGAGTCCAATGGCACCAACGGTTGGAACGACACTCCCGCCCCCGCTTGGTAAATGAGCTTTCATGTAAGCTTCAGAACATCAAGGTGGTGAAGAGAATTGTTGAAGGATGAGGTTTTTGATTTGACATGGCATCTCTGCAGTGCAGCTGCACAATGTGCAACCTAGCTACGCTTCGTTGGCAGCACAATAAAGTCAGAGTGATGATAGAAATGCCCTTTCCACATGGATCCATCTGTGAACATGAACGAGTAGACATGACATCAAGAAAGGAGTCACAACAGCCTTACGGCGTAGGGTACATCTTGTCAAAGTTTCCTGGCTCAAGGTATCAGAAGGTATCGTCGGACATTTGAATTTACGTGTAGTTCAAGGCGAAGAGGTGAGGCGGGACATCCTTGAGATCATCCTAGGAGAGAATGAGTCCAACTCGAGGAAGATATCAATATTGATTGGCATAGGCAAGAGCATTCCCATATTTAATCAGCAGCCCAAGGACTGCGACTATCACAGTACCCTTTGCCACACTCTCTATACTTTTGTAACTAACTTCCCTTACACACACAAGGTGTGAATGGACGTGTGAGGGTGCAGAGAGGTTAGGTCGGGATGCCCGGGACTGGGGGGCCTTGATCTAAAAGAATAGAAGATATCCACCTTTCCGACTTACAGGTGGTCATCTGGACATTCTGAGATTTATTTTTCATCCATATCCACTAGCCACGGCCTCATCTAATGTGATCAAGTATTGAGAAGCTCCCACTAGGCTAAACGGTCCGAAAGCTCATCGGGCTGTCCCTCCCACTCCCTCCCACATGAATGCTTCTTCCTACAGTTAGGCTATACCAGGCAAATTGGCAGTCTATTTGGTGATGAAGCACTGTTCTTTTTTTTTTTACATATAGTTCCTTCGGTTTCTCTTGATTATAGGTTTCTTGCCGTCTTATCAGTAGAATTATATTACAAGAGTAGAGCATCACCAGTATCACGTATCCGAAGGGCACGTCTTTTTAGTGTCTATGTAGTTTAACAATATTACAGCATCTTGAACTTCCCTCCCTAATTCACATATCATCTTTGAGTCACCATTGCTTTGGATCAGTCCATTGATGATGATAATACTGTTGCAGTCGTCAGATCTGGTGAGAGTGATGTGGTTGTCAGTAGCTTGAGAGTGATGGGTTATGTATGATATATCTCCTGCTGCGTTCAAGGGCAACCGTGTATCTTTGGAGGCCCGCGGTCTTTCATAGATTATATCAAAAGCACTTGTATTCTCTAGGAATAGCCAAACACTCCATCTCATGGAGTGTATCAACTGCCTGTTCCGGGACGAGGAATCTGGCACCATTCTGAAGAATGGCTTGCACTGTAGCTCGAACTTCAGAGGCAAATGGCCTTCCATCCTTGCTGTGCGTGGGTATGAGGCCTGTACGTAGCGTCTACGTGACAGAGAGTTCTAGGTGTTTCACTATGATAGAAAAGCTACGCTCTAGGCCAAGGTCCATCTAAAGGATCACCCAAAGGGCTTTGTAGCGGCCTGCATTTGGCACGTAGCTAGAAGCATGGCGGGACTCATAATCTCGCAATATCTTATGCTGGCCTGCCTCCTATCGCAAGTGTGCTTTTTATTGACCTCCTCTATCGGCGAGAAGCAAGAGGATGGATGCTTGAGCTCGTACTGTAAGCAATGAAGCCAGTCTCAAAAGTCGATAGCTGTGAATTCGCACCTGATAAATAGACTGATATTCTTCATTATCTGCATCTTCTGCTTGTGGCATCTCCTACTCAGGCTCCTCGTAGACAGTACCCATTCTCAACGCGCTGATCTTCTTGACCGTTTCTCTCCTCAGCGGACTATCAAATTGCATCTTCTTCAGAGCCTGCTCAGCATAAGAGATGGCTTTGTCATGGTCTTCCGGATCAGCCTTTTTCTTCCTCCCTAGCTTGGCAATGTAACAGGAAGACAACAGGTTGAGCAGTGCTGTCTTTTCAGGGCTATCAGGATGAAGCCGCAGGGCTGAAAGACTCTTCTCTCCAGCTGATATAGCTTTCAGAAGGACCTTTTTCTCCTTTCCTAGTTGGTACTTCTTGAAGTGAAGGCTGCAGATGAGATGGTAGGAGTGTGCCCGGGTGGGATCTGCTTCACACAAGGCCTTGGCTAGGGTCTTGCGACCTTCGATGTTGTTGTCGAGGTCCGTCTCTTCCAGGGTTTTGGTATACTTGGCGTCATGGTGATCAGCCAAGATAGCCAGAGCCTCTTCCAAATGGAGCAGCATGAACTGTGAGAACTGGATCGCCCTTTGCCCCTCTGCAATTGCTTCCTCGATGTCGCTGAGTGCTCCAGTCTGTTGAAACTTGGCACCAAGACACTTTGAGAGAGCGTTGTAACCATCCGGCTGTTTGGGAGCGTGCTCCACGGCTCGGCGTGCAGCCTTGAAGGCACTGTCGAGATCATCGGGTGCCTTGGTCGACTCGTGTTTGGCCAGGTAACAGCTGCTGAGAACACAGAGACCCTTGAGCAGAGTACTAGAATCAACATTATTTGTTGCTTCTATGCCAGCTTCGCAGCTTTTGATAGCCCTGACGATATCTTGTTCGTCTCGTGTCTTCTGGTACTTGGAGAGGAGGCAGCTGCTCGACGCAACTAGACTGGTCATGCGATGCTTGTGCTTGGGTGGCGTAAGGTGGACTGCTTCGTCAAAGAGCTTCTCGGCCCTCTCGAGATCTGGAGCCGTCTTTTCCCTCTTGTATCGTCTCATCAGGAGTTCTCCGTGTCCGACCAAGAGGATAGGCCGATCCTCGTGTCCTCGGGATACGTGCCTTATAGCCTCCTCCAAGGCCTGTACCGACTCCGTAAAGGCCTCCGCCCCCCCGGTGCGTTCATACAAGAGGCCACCCCAATGGCCTCGATCCTTGAGAAACTTTGGGCGGTCTGGGTGGTCTGGCGCCGCAAGTGTCACTGCCTTGCTCAGATAAACGATAGTGGCCTCGAGTTGCGTGATATACCCGTACTCGAGAAACTCTTCTCCTGCTTTACAGCCCCATTCATGCCTACATGCCGCTTTCCGCTCGGTTTTTCTATCACTGCCCCCAGCGTTGAGACTCTCCGCTTTCGAGCTGCTTGCTCCATTCTGGCTGTCAACATCCAGATAGTCGGTTTTCGATTCGCCGTTTCCCATGATGCGGTCTGTATGGCGTTAGCGAGAGCTAGCAGCCAAAATGTTGAGATCAGGCTCTACGGCCCTAGGGTGGTCGTAACTTGGATGATTTTGGGCGGGGGAATGGGCTAGGAGAAATCATAGAGACGTTAGGCACGAAGTTCTCGTTAGTCATGTGTCGTGCATGAGGTCTGAGCCCATGGCCAATGTCGTTGGTTTGTTCTGCCAGCCAAGCAGAGGTCTTATTGGTCTGAGGTCGGCGGGAAATTTGTCACTTGTGTAACAGTGCTATGAATGCGTTGTCTTTTAGCATGCATGAGGGGGGAGGTCGTCGATCAGACTTTGGTATACCTACCTATCATATTATGTAGACAAACAACAGACAAACAACAACAATAACATGATAGAAGCACCTGCATAGACGGCAATTCTTCTCTTACAAAGTAGAACTAGACAGCCATTAAAATGTCAAGAAATACCTCTAGGTTGACATTATCTCTACTGGAGTTTGTACCATGAGTCGAGCGCATGCGAGTTCTATAGCAAAGTCAAGTTCGCATCTTCCGTCTTTTCACGGAGGATTACAAGGGACTACCTATCTTGTCTGGCATTCGGCCAAGTGCCACCGGCAGTTGCAGGGATTGGTCGATCGGGAGCACTGCCCCAACACTGCCTCAACACCTGTCCAGGTAGTTACGTCGATGGGTATAGAATGCCAACGAGCTGTGGACCATGGCGCCTGAGCAGAGGTTGGCAGTTCCCCACGAGTTTGTTAGCGTTTTCCAGCGTAGATTTCAGCGCTTTCATAAAGTTGGGGCGAGAGGGCTTCTAGAAAGATCTCTCATTTGGTGACCGGAATACCAGAAGTAAGTCATTGTACGGACTTCTATTCGTGAGTTCTTCTGCTAAGAACCCTTAGGATTTGCAGTGTTGCATCACAAGGCCATGGTGAAGACCTCAAGTTCCTTACATGAAAACTGATCCATCCATAGACGAGTGCCTAAGTGCTACAGGGAAACATGAAAGTTTCAAGAACAACGACTTCTGGCTAACTTGGAGGAGTGGAAGCGGTATTGACGCTTCGACTCTGCCAAAGACGATTCACGACGCCATACAACTGACCCGGCTCGTGGGAGTTCGCTACCCCTGGGTCGATGCTCTATGCAATGTGCAAGCCCATCCAGAAGACCACTACCTTGCTAATTGGGAAAATGAGGCACCGAAGATGGGCTCGTATTATGCCAACTCCTGCTGCTCCATCTCCGCTCATGGCACCGAAGATAGCAATGATGGCTTGTTTTCAGAGCATCCTGGACAAAGCCACGAGCTGAAAAGCTGCCGAGTTGGGGGCCTATTTGGCGGCTTTGTACGAGTGCCAGTGCCACGGTTCGAGCACGGCGATAGATTCACCCATGGTATCTCCAAGAGCAGCTTCTGACGCCCCAGATCCTTCACTGGGGGACAAGCACTTTATTTAGCAGCGCCAGAGTGTGATAATGGCAGTGATGATCTAGTTATCGTAGCCCGAGAAGGCGGGGGGTTTTGAGGTTTCTCAGAAGATGATACTCCTCATCTGACCAAGTCATCTTGGACTGAATTAGTGATGGTGTTTTTCAACATGGGACTGTCCTTCCACACAGATAAGCTCGCTGCAATCAACGGCATTGTAATATACCTCGCAGCATGAAACGAGGACATATACTTCGGAGGCATCTTCAAGTCCGATCTCCCGGAAGGGCTATCAGAAGGGCGAGCAATGGTTTTGAAACTCGCAAGAAACGAAACTGCCCGAGTTTCCCATCTAGTCTTGGGACTCCCGCTCTGGGCCGTCCAGCCAGTACGTGCAGAGAATCATTGTTTAGTCCCAAGGGAATGGGCATATGCGTATTGGCTTTGCGGAAATAAAGGCCTCTGAGAAGTGGGTTTTATGAAGGTTGTAGATGGACGGTTTGTCTTTTTTAATCTTGGGCCAACAGTCATCAAGATGAGGAGTTCTCACATAGAGTTTGATCTTTGCGTTGAGGTTTTGCTACAAGTGAAGATGGAAGCTATGCCTAGTTAATTACCTTGTGCTTCAGAAAGGCTATGAATGTTACACTAAAATGGTAACTAACGTAGGCAGCTAAGGTAATTTGCCCCGCCCGAAACTATAATGAGTAAGATCCGTAAAGATACGATCAGAATCTCCACGCAGTACCGAAGGTGTTTGATGGATTTCCCAATGTAAAGTGTCTAGCAATGCCGAGATATGTATTCATCTTCAGTATTTCCCACTAGGGACTGCAGATGAGCTTCCCTGAGATCCAATCCTCTAGCCCTAAAGGCTTGTATCGATGTGAACAGAAGCACACAAGCAATCGTGTGCAGTAGCCGGCCTCGCCTAGTCTTTGAACAGTTCCTTCAAACCCGTTCTAGTCCTCAAGTCAGCGAATTCACACGCTGCGGACCTTTCACCAGTTCCAGACTGCCGGGGATCTCTAAAAAAGAACACCACAGCTCCCGTTGTCTCTAGCAAACATGCCAGCCTTCAAACCGCCCACGCACATCAGATGGGCGCAGCCAAGACCGTCAGGAGATATAGGTCCGAAGGTCCTCACTGAAAGCCTATCTAGATGAAGAGCTCGCCAGAAGCTATCAGTTGCCGTGCTCAAGAATGACCGCCTTTGCATGTTGGTATCTCAGCTCTGTTCCTTGACTCCAGACTTTCCCCCCAACCCCCTGAGCAACAAGGCAGGCTCCTTAACCTCAGCTTACTTGTAGCAGCCTGGTCGTTGTCTTTGCAGGACATAACCAAGACAAGATAGACTTTCTGTTCATTTCGTTTTGTAGCACTAGGCCGATCCGAATGCCTGTG
Organism: Fusarium robinianum; assembly: GCA_013623725.1. Taxonomy (NCBI): domain Eukaryota; kingdom Fungi; phylum Ascomycota; class Sordariomycetes; order Hypocreales; family Nectriaceae; genus Fusarium; species Fusarium robinianum. Next base: position 24,358 of record JABFFI010000918.1, on the reverse strand, counting down.
GTGTTTTGATGTGAATGTGTTCTTTCACTCCTTAACTCTCAAGACTAGCCTCTAGGTCAGGGGTGAGTTGATCGCTTCTTCTCAGACAAAGACAATGCACACCCCATAGTTTGCCTGCCATGGGGTTTCCTAGCCCAATTCGTCCTCCCCAGGGCGAACAAGAGTTCGAGTTCGAAGACAGACAACTTCAACGTCGTGGTAGGTCAGGGACAAGATCGGTAGGAAGATGGCGCCGAGTTTCTACATGGTGCTGCTTAAAAAGACACGGGAACCGTTTTGGCCATGATAAATGGCATAGACCAGCCAGTCTAAGCCAAGAAACAAGAAGTGCTTGTCCATGTCGAAGCTTGAACATCGTCCCCCTCTTAGACCGGCCGTCACGCACTCTCTAACACATACGACCATAGCTCGTAGAAAATACGGGGTCCCGTCTGCTCCCCCTTAGTCAAACTGCGAAGCGCTGGACTAGTAGTTGGGTCGGTGACGACCAGCGAATCCCCGGTGTTGTATGTTTTTTGTTTATCAGTATCTCTTTTTGTTTCATGTCTGTATTCTGTTCTTCGATGGCTGTTGATACTGGTGGTGCTGGTGGTGGTGATGGCGGCAGTTGGGTGGAACGATGGTTACTTCTGACGTGTCCAAGGAACATCATTCGTCAATAAATTTCGCCTCAGTTACAACGATTGATTTCTCGGCTCAGTCGAGGCTAGCAAATCATAAACCCAAAGTTCCTAGTTCTCTAGTTCTTTTGGTCTGAGAAGAAAGAAGCAGCGAATATGCGAGAACGTCTCAGCTCTTCACAGTACCCTCACAACAAACCCAGGCTCCATTTGCTCCCGTTACTCTTGACTCCTTGCTCGCGAGCAGAACACAATGATGCTAATTACATGTTGCTCAGAATCTTCCCCAGGCCCTTGGCCTTCCGCGCCAACCCACCATACCCAAGCTCAACAACGCCCTGCGTGAACTTCCAGCTATCCTGCTGGCTCGCCACGGGGTATTGCACGGGCGGAGGGATACTCGTCCGCACGCCCATCCAGCCAAACCGATCCTCACATACGGCCTTGAGGTTGCAGAGCCCACGGAGACCCTCCTCTCCAGCGAAACGGCCGTAACCTGAGCCACCGGCGCCGCCAAAGGGCATCTGGACAGCATAGTACACCCCAAAGTCATTGACAGCAACCATACCGGCGCGAAGGCCCTTGATGATGGGTTGGAGGCTAGGATCGCGCTCAGAGCCGTGGACGGACGCACCGAGGCCGAAGTTGGGCGAGTTAGCGATGGAGAGGATGTCTTCGGGGGAGGAGGAGTTTGCGCGGAGGAGGGTCAGCACGGGAGCGAAGCACTCGTTCTGGGCGATGCGCATGTTCGGCGTCACGTCAGCGAGGAACGTGGGCTGGAAGTAGTGGCCGTTGGGATAGTCGGGGTGGTTATACCGCTTGCCGCCAGCGAGCAGTCGAGCGCCCTGGGAGACAGCCTCAGAGATGAGATCTTCGAGGCGGTCGAACGAAGCATCAGAGATCATGGCGCCAACGTCGGCTTGGGGACCAAGACGGAGAGCCTTCACACGAGGTTCCAGGAGCTCGACGAGCTTGTCATGAATAGCACCAGAGGCAATGACCCGCTCAATACCGATACAGTTCTGTCCAGAAGCCTGGAAGGTACCACGGAGGATGATCTCGACGATGCGCTTCAAGTCACGGGAGGCAGAGTCGAGAACAATGAAGGGGTCCTTGCCACCGAGCTCCGCAACCACGGGTGTCAGACTCTTGGCAGCACTGGCAGCAACATGGTGAGCAACATTCTGAGAGCCAATGAAGGTGATGTGGCTAATTCCAGAGTGAGAGGTCAAGTGGCTAGCAGTCTGAGGCCAACAGACGACAGTCTGGATGAGCTGAGGATCATAGCCATGAGCGACGAGGGCACCGCGGGCGATGCTGGTAAAGTACATGCTCGACCAGGCGGTCTGTTCCGAGACCTTGACGACAATGCCGTTACCGGAGAACAGGGCGCTGATGATGGGACCGATCATGTTGTGGAAAGGGTAATTCCAGCTGACCAGCGCAGCGACGACGCCGAGTGGCTCGTACCGCACCGTGTTGCGCTTGTACATCATGAGGAAATTGGTCGGGCGGCGGGAGGGACGGAGAGCCTTCTCGCCATGGTCCAGCGTCCACTTGATCTTCTCAACCGTGACGAGGATCTCGCCAAGCTGGGCATCGACCATTGTCTTGCCGCTGTCCAGCCCAGCAATCTTGCAGATCTGCTCCGCGTTGTCCAAAACATACTGCATCAATGACCGCAGCACCGCACGACGCTGCTCAAACGTTGTCTCAGCCCAGACCTTCTGCGCAGCCCCCGCCGCCGCGACAGCACGGTCAATGGCAGCCGGAGTCGAAGGGTTGATCAGCCCAAGGAACTGGCCCGTCGCAGGCGCATAGCACTGCACAGCCGTGCTTCCGGGCACCTTGACAGAGGGGACATCTACAATGCTGAAGGGTTCGGGGATCTTGGGCTCGGGGACGGTGTAGCGACGGGGACGTCCGGTAGCAGCGGACACGGAGGCCGAGGCGGCAGCGTTTGCGGTACGGATAAGGACAACGGAGAAGAGGAGAGCGGCGACGGTCGCGATGGCGGAGAAGACGGGCTGCCTAGTATTCAACTCTAGTTAGCACCCATTCTCCCCTCCCAAGAATCCCTTCCAATTGAGTGAAGCCATACGAGATGTTGAGCTGCTCGGTCGCATACTCATTACACAACCGCCAGGCGGTAAGCACTATTGGCTCCTTGGCCTCCATTGTAGAAGAACAGAGTAGTCAATTAGCCTTTTTTTCTTTCTTCGCACTCCTCGGTCTCTCCCACGAGAATTGGACACTATGTTCGAGTCAAGCTCGTCGACTCTTGTCCGTGATTGTGGTGGAAGAGACGTTGAGTTGGGGCTGAAGGTTGATTGAGAGGGACGTTGACGTTAGTGCACCGGGTGGGGCCGGGTTGTTCCCCTGCCAAGAGACGGCAGGAGGCGCTTCCCGTATTCGTACTCGAAATGGCGGTGTTGAGATACGAGAAGATAGGTAGGTACCTCACCTGAGATAGCTACATCTCTCAGGTGCCCACGAACATCCAGTCTTCACAGCACAAACTCGAGTACAAGACATCTTGTTGTTTTCGTTTCTGGTCTCCAAAATCAAGGGACAGGCTAATTATGTTACCGCTCACTCACTCCTATATACATTTCTACTCCCCCTTAACACCCCCCGATTCTGTCTCCCTTGGGGACTCCCTTTGGACATTCTCCCTCTGAACGCCAGTCCTTCACTCTCTTCCACTTCTCCTCCTCCGTCCGCAGTTCCAACGCAATGAAATCACTGGTCATCAGTGAATGTGACTTGCTGCCTTTTCGGCTCTAGAGATGCAGTTAAAAGAGATAGGACATGAGAGAGAGAAAAAAAAAAGGAAAAAGTTAGAGTCCAGAAGTACGCAGCCAAAGCCAAAACGAAGAAACAAATGTCATACAAAGCCCCTTTTGCAATCCCTTTCAAAACGCCCCGTACGTGATATAATAAAAAAAAAAGCCTCCTCCCTCGCAGCAAAGCCACGGGGGGTGAGTAAAGCAACCAAATCAACCCCCTCCTTCCACCGCACGCTCTTCAAACGAGTAGCGGGGAGCGAGAGCCTGGGGGAACGGAGGGAAGCAACTCATAGATCGCTCGTGCTGATCGTAAGTGCATCAATGGCCCCTGCAAGGCCCGGGATATCAAGAAAAACAAAAGGAAAAACGCGACCTTCTAAAAGGAAAACCAGGAAGACGTCGCCAGTCGTGAGTTAATATACAAAGAGCGTCAGGATTTGGAACGTCGTCGTAGTGAGCCGCAATCTGTCCCCTACACGTTGGCACTCTTGGACAGTGAAAGTCCACGGAGCCGCGGTCGAAACCGCCCGCTGTGTGATTGACTCGATTCAATCCTCGATAACCGCGCTGCTGAAGTGAAGTCGCTACTGGCTTCAAAGCTGGGGCGAACCCGATCCATCGACGCCCGTATCCGGTCGTACGACGGCCTCGCCCGATCCACCGACGGTCGAGCCTGCGCAGGAACATCCAGCGACATGCGATGAGTGTAGTTGGTCGAGTCGCTGCCGTTCTGGCTGTGTTGGTTGTACGTGGTCGTTCGCGTAGCTGTCGAGGGTGGATAGATCGGTCGCAGGTCCTCGTCCACGCTGCCATAGGTGACGCGCTTAGCCTTCCTGGACTTCCTTGAACTGTTCGACGATTTGGACTTGTTGCTCTTGTTATCAGCCACGGTAGCGTCATCAGCCTCTTCCGTCTGCAACAGGTACGCAAACTTGCCCATCCGCTCTTGCTCGCGGATGATGTCGACGTCGTAAGGCCAATACACCTTCTGGAGAGCCTTAATGGCGAACCGCGGGAAGAGACAAATGACTGGGACGATGAAGAATATCGCCCAGAATGTGGCCTCCTGGTATACTTGAGCACCGGCTCCGTAGAACTCCTCAGCCGAAGTGAACGAGCTGAATACGCCAGTCCAAAAGAAAACAAAGACATCGCTGATAACGACAATCAACACCATCAGCCAGTCCCATCGGTACGTGTTGATCAGGATGTACATGTTGATCGTGATGATAGCAGGGTGAGCGATGTAGGCGCCGAATCGGACACGATCCTCCACATTGATTCCGTTGAAGGTAAGGAAGGTGCCGTCCTTGAAGAGAAGGTAGGGAACGAAGAAAACCATCACCGACTGGTAAATACCGTCGATCATATAGAGCCTATCCACTGGTCAGTGTCCAACATTCCACCCTCGTCGCTCCCAAACACAACTCACCAGAACTTGGTCTGAGTCCACTCAAGCCGCTCAATGCCTCGTCGATACAGCTGCGGAACCTCCAACGAAACCTTGTCGGACACATCCTGGTCCAAAACACCCATGATGGCGACTGGGACCGACGTGAAGAGCAAGTTAAACATGAGAATGTAGGTGTAGTCGAAGAGGAAAGTCATGTCGAAATCGCAAAAGATGCCATACCAGAAGATGGCAAATGTCCATACCACGTTCTTGTAAAAGAAGTTGCTGGTACTCTCGGCCAAGCGTCGGTATGACCATCGGCCGTGGACGAGCACGAGTCTCTGAAGGAAACGGAATTGCGCGATGGCGTAGTCCGAGGACATGGCCGCCTGTCGGCCCTCCACGCCAGCAATGCCGACACCAACATCGGCTTCCTGAATCATGGCCACGTCGTTGGCTCCATCACCAATAGAAAGGGTCATGACATCGAGACCATTCTTCACCATGGCCACCACAGCCGCCTTCTGCGCAGGACTGACTCGGCAGCACAGGACGGACTTGCACTGCTTGCAGAGGAGAAGGAACTTCTGCTTCAGCCGATCATCGAGAACCCACCTAAGAGTAAATCCATCAATTACCAGGCCGTGCGTCGGTGCCGGGGGCTCGTGGTTCTTCTTGGCATGGGCAAGATCCTCATCACTTCCCAAAATACCAAAGGTTTGGAGATTGTCGTCCAGCAACTTCTCCGCCATGTCGAGAAATCCGTCGTCAGTCGTTTGTCCGGAGTCGTCCTCCTCTACCTTCAAGTGGATCAGTTCCATATCGTTGTTGAGCAGGTTGCAGGAGAAGCCGATGTTGATAGCTGTCTCGACTTTGTCGCCGGTCAAGACCCAGAGCTTGATGCCAGCGTTGCCGAGGAGGGCGATCGTGTCTGGGACGCCATCTTGAAGGCGATCTTCAATAGCGGTACCGCCCAGAAGGAGAAGATCGTGTTCGATCATCTCAGCCACGGCCTCCAGCTTGTCCTCTCGACCCTCGAGGGCTCCAGCAGCAGCGTCATGCTCCTTCTTCCACGCCTGATACTCTTCTTCAGTCAGCTCTTTGTGGGCAATGCAAAGAGTCCGCAATCCTTCTCGAGCAAACATTTCTAGATGCTCGGCCGTCTCCTTTCTGAGCTCCTTCTGCTCTCCCTTTCGCAATCTAGCGTAAATCACACTGTCGGCGCCCTTGCAGAAAAGTACAATCCGACCATCCGGCATCCTGACAATCGAACTCATTCGTTTTCGGCTGGAGTTGAACTCGATAGTGTTGAGGACCTTGTAATGCCGGTCCTCGCCCAAAACATTCACATCGATGCCATCACTAGAGCTTCCGAGGACGGTGAAGCCCATGTCCCGAGCGGTGGAGACCAGAGCTTCCTCATCTGGGGACTGAGCCTTGAACACAACCTTGGGCGATTCTCCTTGAGACTTATCTGCGATCACCGTATGACAGAGGGCCAGGGCAAGCATGAAGTAGTTGTTCGCCGCCTTCTGCTCGAGCCCAGACTCGCCTGCCAGGTCAGCCACGAAGTCGGGGGCAATAAAGGTCACATCGTCGTCATAGAGGTAAGGGTTGTCGTGCAGCTTTCTGAGGCCCTCCAAGGCGCGCACCTTGGCATTGGCAATTTCGGCCCGGATCTTCTTAGCCTCCTGCTCGATATCAACGCCCTGTCGCTTGTGTATTCCAGCCTGCGCCTCGGTGTATGCCTCGCCATAGGGCTGCCCGTTGATGGTCGCCTTCTTGAATTCCATCAAGTTTTGGGTTAGGGTACCAGTCTTGTCGGAAAAGATGTACTCGATCTGGCCAACATCATCCGAGATGTTCCATGACTTGGGGACACAAGGCTGGTCAATCTCTTCGTAGTACATCTCCACGTCGCTGTAGATGAAAATGGCCTGAAGCGTCCTGACGATTTCGAGGGTGATGTACAGCGAAATGGGAACCAAGTTCTGGAACAAAATGATAGCCGCCCAGAAAGTGATGAAACCACTCATGGCGGGGGTTCCACCGATGGAGCCAAAGTCGAAAAAGTACAGCGAGGCATCCGTTTTAGCCCATGCAACGCCGTTCACGATGCCGGAAAGCAAGCACATGATGAGAAGAATGCCGAAGTTGCATACCACGTTGTAGTTCAATTCTCGGGCCACTCGCGCGCGCTTGCTGGGCGTGATTCCGGCATTCATCATAATCTTGGTGTCGTGGCCGGTAGAGACAACGACGCCAAGAATCCACTCGGTATTTCTCAAGTTGCATCCTCGCAGGAGCATGTTGTCGATCGTGATGGGTTCCATCATATCTTCGGGAGCGTCGTCGGGATAGCCGGGTACAGTCTGCTGCCACTTGATGGCACCGTTGTACTTGTAGAGATTGGGCTGAGGAGCCTCACTCTCGATTATAAACTCGGCGCGCTCGCAATCGCGAGCATGTCTGATCGGTCGGCCACAGCGCATAGCCTGGCGAACTTTGAGATTCGTCTCGCCATCCAAATTCTTGGTCTCGACATAACAAGCGCCATCTGGGTCTGAAGTGGAGAGGATGATGACATCGGCGGGCAGCTCTTCATCGTTATAGATGCGAACAAAATCTCCAACAACCAAGCTCTTCCAGCAATCCTTCTGAAATCGGGCGCCAGTGGGAGGACGGTTGTGGTTGATGAGGTCGGACTTCATCTGCGCAATGGCGGCTGCACGTTTGGCATCTTGGTGGTCTGGAAGCACGATCTGGACATGCGGCTGGGGGGATGGCGATGGGACAGGCGTCATCTGAATGTCATCTCGGACAGAGGCGAAGGAGTCGCGATTGGCAAAAGGTGATCCGAGAGATTCGCGCACGGATCGCCTAGTACGATGGCTCTCAACCGAGGGTCGAGGGGCATCATCCTCGGCAGACATCTTGCGCTTGGCCCGCTCCTCCTTTGCCTTCTTAGACCACAAAGTTTGGCCAGCACGCCAGATGGCACCAAAAAAGTTGGAGGTGCCCTTCTTGATCTGTCGCCAGAGCGAAACATCGCCCTCGAGCACATTGACATTGGTCCAGTTTCGCAGTCGGTGGACGGGGGCATTATTGAGATCAATGTCGAGAATGGTCCGCCCATAATCTTCGACAGCATCCTTGATAGACGTTACAGAGATGATAAAGATGAGGGGGGCGGCGTTGAGTTCTGGATTTACACCGCCAAAAATGGGGAAGCACTAGAGAGACGGTTAAAGATGTACTTGCGATGCTGGGGAAATGCCCTGAGGGAGGAGCCCATCACTTACGCCTAGGATAACCATGAACAAGAAGAAGATATTCGCGATATTGTGGAACTGGAACCACAGGTTCTTGGGAACGAATGAAAGGGGAGTGTACTTGGCGGTACGGATCTTATTTCGTGGGAAAGACTGAATAGGGTGACCATCTTCGTCGCAGAGATCGTCTGGTAGGGGTAGATTAAAGAAAAAAGCGCGGTTCTCGTTGACTTCCTCCTCTTGATTATCGCCGTTTTCATTTTTGGCATCGTCGGCGGATGGATCGGAAGCGTCGGAAGGAGGATTCTTCTCGTTGGAGGGCGTCGACTTGTGTCCTATGCGGTTGAGGAGCGAGTTTCGCTTGTTGCCGCTCTGCATTGTCTTTCTTCGGGTAGCCCATCGTACGCGTTGGGTAACATTAGGAGCTTCGGGTTCGAGGTGCCCATCGGGGCTTGTTGTTGAGGTCATGGTGAAGTCGCGGGCAAGCGCCCGATCGGCCCCTCGACGCCAGCCAGATTGGGAGACTCTAGGCGGAGGGAGCTCGGAGAAGGGGGGAGTTTTTGGGGCCGGATTCAGGAGCAGGTGCAATTGCAGAAGCACCGGCTTGTCATCGAATTCGTTGTCGTCGGCGGCGGCGGCGCGGTCGTGATCGCGGGGCACGGCGTTGCCAGGGAAGGTTTGAGTGTCGTCGAGACCTGAAGGTTGAAGGGAGTTGTGAGTGTTGATGCAGATGAGAGAGAGACTGGAGAACGGCGAGGGTCACGGAGAAGGGGAGTTTGTGTACCTAAGCAAGCACGGGGGCGGGAAGGGGGGAGAAAAAGCTACGGTGGACTTTTTAGTTACGGCAGGGAGTGCAGGTAGGATGGAGGAGCGTAGGTGGTGTCAAGGTACCACAGGTAGGTACATACATTGTAGGTAGGTGCCAACCGCCTGGGCGCACGCTACCTACTCCCGCTGAGAACCAAACCCGACTCGCCGACTGTGGGAGGTACCCGTCAGGGACAACGGCCTTGCTTGGGACCCGAGACTCGCTGCTTGTTGTGGGATGGGGCTGGGCAAGGGAAATGGCAGTGGAGAGTGGGTGTCAGGGGAGTGGGGCGCAGGCGAATGGGTGGGCGGGCATGCGTGGGGAGTATGGCTCCCGGCCCATCCGACGCGCTCTTTCGTCCGGCCCGTTATGTATCTTGGAAGTACCCGTCATTACTCTCCGTCAGAGCCTTGGGGGTGAGGCGGTTGTCTGCATTACAACAAAGAGCGAGCAGCAGCGGCTGTGCGAGGGGACTCATGTGCTGAGTCGGTACCTAATCCTGGAGGACTGCCTGCTGCAACTGCCTGCTGCAACTGCATCCACTTGGTCAGCGAGGCCAGATTCCTGCCATCATCAAGCGATGCGAAATGTCTGAGAACGTCTCGCACTCCAACAGTGACCGCATTCGCTGCCGTCATCGTCGTCTACCTATCTAGGTATTCTTAATCCATCCACGGAAACACAAGTGACTACGGGGTTTGGTACGGAATATCCACGTCCGGCCATTTCGGACCTCTCGGGGCCCAGCACTCAGATCCAAGAACCTGGTCACCTTCTCCAGAGAGCATCACGATAGATAAAACAACAACAAACCATCAGAGCTAGCCCCTCCGTTTTCGATCTGTACCTCCCTTTACGCCCCTCGCGTCCTGATGTAATCGACGGACGCGGAGGGAGGACCAAGCACCTTGCTGCAATGCTTTTCATTTTCTTCCTCTGCTGCGTTCGTCTCCCGTCTGGCATTTGCTAGCCCCCTTGAAGCATATCACACACACCCCTTGTGAAGGGGAGACTGCGCCGTGTCTGAAAACTTCCCAGGGCTCGTCGCTCCGTTCCTCCCCCGCCGTTTCTTGTCCATCTTCGCCTCAGGCCAAGACGGCTTGACAGAATTCGCAGCTCCGTCATGTCCGGAAGATGGGGCAGTCAACATCCCCCGGTCAAGCCGTTGCCACTTACTGTTATACTCCGTCCGTAGTGTCGTATCGAGCCGCAGGTGTGTAGTCCCGTAAAAGCTAGCTTGGACACCATCTCAGATTCTTCCCCCAAGGGCCTTTTTCCCGTCATCCCGAGAAGACGGAGTTAGGTATACATATTACTGATGAATGTGGTTGCGCAGCTTTGTCAGAACCTCTCTGGCATTCTGTCATGATCGATAATGTACGCCAAACGAAAGGGGCGTTCCTAGCGCCTGTGACAGAGGCTACCCTCACGGATTCGACCCATCCCAGGCCACGTTAGTCTTGCGGTCAGTGGGTTCAAGCTGAGACTTGCCAACACCTGCTGCCTCCCGTCGCAAAATCGACGAGGTCCCCTGGAGTTTTGGACGGTCGCCTGCCGCCTTTCAAAGCCCATGACGAGGATCAGGGGGTTGTTGCCAACGAGGAAGCCCAAGCTTTTCTCGCTTCTTTGGTAAGGGGACATTTCGGGCAAGCATCCGACCTGGAACGACTGGGAGGGAGGATTGTCACAGGGACCTACTAGACTGACTGGTTGGTACGGTACGTACGAGATGGAGTTTTCCATGGAGGGCTGCGTATATGTAATCCGTCCACGGAGTACTCCTCTGTCCGTACTGAGTATCTAACCACATGATTCAAGCCTTTATTACTTTGATTTTAGTGGCTGCCTCTTGCCGTAGATCATGTTGATTAACAATCCATACCCCAAAGTACCGATACTTTCCCAGAAGCCCAGCAGACAAGCAGATCGATGTCCGCCTCGACCAAAAGATGGGATGCAGAGATCAACCCAACCCAAGCCCCATGCCAGAACCTTGAGCAACAATCCCCCCTCATCTCCATGCAGATTTTGTGCCGGCCTTTTCGCTTCGCTCGTTTGTATCCTCGTTTTGAGAAAATGATCTCTGTTCAAGTCCAAACCATCTCTAAAATGAATTGAGGCGCAGCCATCTCGGTATTCTCGGCTGCCCGGGCCCCTTCTTGGTTAACCTTCCTGTACGGGTAAGACATCAAATCATCTTTCTTTTTTATCACGGACTCCCACACACCAGACAGGCCCTTAGGTCCGCGTCGTCGGGCTCTCGGGGCCTCGTTTTGAGCGATGCGGTGACAGCCAAACAACAACTGGGTCTCCGACCACTAGCAACGGAGAGCCAGTAACTCCCGCACCGCTCGCGCGGCGTCACCGTGGCTGACCTCGCTCTTTTGAAGGTTCCACCCCCGGTTAAGCCCTATTGACGCATCAAAGTCCATTCGTTCCGCTACATACCACAAGGCAGTCCTAACAAAGCCGACTTGCTGCTAAAGTCATCTCGCGCAAGGTGGGCACCAAATCACATTGCCATCACATCACTCTCACGACTTCTCCATACTGCAGGTCCGCAGTATGCATCCATCGTTCGGTGTCGAGTCCCAATTCAGCTGAGGAGCCACAGTGTCCTCCCTCCCAAAGCTCCCTAACCCGTCATCCCGAGAGACCCTGGCCCAGGGGTTACCCTTGGCGTGCAGGTCCAAATTTCCAGTGACATGGCCTGGCCCTGATATCGTTTGCGAACCAGTGCCCAAAAAAGCAACGAAACACTACGCTGTGTAATCTGCGAATTCTAGAAATCGGCCCCGGATTGGGCACTTTCAGATGGGTTTCGATGATTGCCCCCGTCGTGTCGGTGAGCGTCGTATTGGATCGCACTCCTCTAGTCGCCTAGGTCTCACCCAATCCAGGGTTTTGTACATCCCTACTCATATTGATATAGGAGAGGCTGGAGTCCTCCGTGCTAGGCCAGGATTCTTCTGATAGTGTCATCGAAACCGATACGAAACGAGCACTTGCCGGCACTAAGAGGCCTGATACATCCCACCATCGACCACGCTTGCTCCGTATTGTGTGGTGTTCTCTGCTGAACTAGTGGTTCAACAAAGCATCTACAAAAGGGCGGGACAGTCTATGCATCTCGCTATCACTTCTCATGCAATATCCTCGCGTAAGAGGAAGCCAAGCCAAGGGTGAGTGAGCTAGCAACATTCCCAACAGCGGATGGAACACATGAGAGTGTGCATCCGCATCCATTTCTCAGCACCGAGAAGCATACCAGACGGAGATCCAACCCCCAATCCCTTTGGCAAACCTACCAAGGACTCGGCTCTGATTTGTGCACGCGAGCCGCGACTGGCAACACGACACACGTGAACGCAAAGAACTGGAATGGATCAAGACGCCTGCAGGGTCCGATCCCCGACGATCATTGCCTCTCCCCTCGGTAGCCTTCTCAGACAAAGTGCTTTATGCCAAGAGCGCTGCCCCTTTTCAGCACTCGAAACGCTCCCTCACGTGCAGTGTAAACAACGAATCCCTTGTTATGTCATTGGATGCCAACTAACTACCTACCTACTCCAGAAAGAGCATGAGATACTGTGTAGGTAGGTAATCCAGGCCCTCGGCTCGTCCTCTCAATACCGGCAAGGGCTACGTCAGTCGCCGCGTGTTTGGCGCGCTGTTGGGGTTCCCCGAGGCAGTTTTATCTGGGTGCCTAATGCCACACGGGTCAAAGCTTTCGGAGGCACAAGGCAGCTAGTCAACGGAAAGCCATTCTAGAAGATCTACGACAAGTAGGTACCAATATAAGGAGGACCGCGTACCGTGTAGGAATGGAGACCATCCATGATCAAACAAAGGGGCGCGACTCCACCAGCCGCCGTCACCGTCAGGTTGCATAATGAACTTGAAATTGAGCTGCTCCATCCTGAACCCGCCGTTGCCAGTGTAGTCCAGCGCCACAGCGAAACACTTGCTGCGCCTTCCCGCTTGACGATCCATCATTCCGCTGCACGAGGCATGCGCTGAGCCACATGAGCCACCAACAGCCACAACTAAGGTTGCTTGACTGCCCTCCCCTAGTCCATGCGCCACGTTTATTTTTGTGTGTGGCTTTCACCACTTCACGCGCCATCACGCGCTTGCTAACGAACCCTTGTCACTCACCTTCCTTCACGAACTCCCAAGCTGAGCCTTGACATCCGTTGGTGCTCAAGCCGCCCCATGCCATCAGACGCCTCACTCACCAATTCGGTGCCTCTCCGTAGAGCAGGGTCCAACATGTCGCAAAGGGGAGGGAATAAAGACATCACGAGCTTCTTCAAGCCCATAGCGAGACCAGCGAGACCAACAACCCCAACGGCCACTCGCGCCTTATCACCACCATCCCCGTCTCCACTACTACCATCATCCCCTCCTGGCCAACGAGCCACCCCAAGCAAGCAAAAGACAGCACTAAGAAAGGACTTTGAGATTCGCGCTTCAGATGATGACGATGCCTTTGGTGCTTCGTCAGATGACTCCCTCGAGGACTTGTCCAGTCTTCTAAGCCGCGGACGGCCCGGGAATATGGCACGCTCACCATCCAAGAATCCGTTTGCTACTCCCAAAGCCAAGAGGACGGCTGTTGAGTTTCACTCGCCGTTGGCAATTATGCCCAAGCACAAATTCGACCTCAAGGCCCTGGCCAAGGATGCGCGGCAGGACCATGCCACCAACGCCAGCTCCATACGGAACAAGGCTCTATCTGAGCTTGTCCATGAAGAAGATACGGTCATGACAGACGAAGCATCACGCGAGGTCTTGGAAGGGGTCGTCAAGAACAGCAACGGCCAAGATGCTCAGAAAGTTCTGAGAGCTGTCAAGAGGGCGGAACCTGGCCAGTCACAACTACGATACTGCTTCTTCTGCGAAGACTACACACCCCCGCCTTCCCGTGCGGCTCCAAAGCGAGCCAGCAATGGCCCTTGGAAGTTGCTAACGGCAGACAACCAAAATGTTCGGGAGCAAAACCTCGTCTCGGGTCTACCGCAAACCCTCCTCGCGATACATGGAGGCCTGCCAGACGAACTCTTCCAATGGATTCTTGACGACCTCTGTGTTCAAAAATCGGCCCTGATACGGCAAGAGTACAGCAACCTGCTCGCCAACTGCACGAGCCAGATTGAGAAGTTGGTCACTCCAGAGCGGCTAGAAGAGATTTTCTACCGTCTTGGTGCGTCCTCCGAGCTTGAAAAACGACACTCACCATTGACCGTGGTCAAGCCTTCTGCCGAGCCGTATGAGGGGAGGGATTGGTCCCATCTCAATTCATTCCTCTCATTACTGGACGCCATGGCACCGCACATGCCGCTTTCATCAGTGATTTACGCCGCTCAAGCGTTGTTGCGAATGTCAATGGATAGGTTCTTGATGTACAACATGGATCTCTTAGTCGGATACGAAAACACCATCAAAGCTCTGGTTGACGCTGTTCCTCGCCCGAATTGGGATTCATTCGTACGTGCCCACAGCCACTATAAAGTACCTACTTCTAACCAGACAACAGTGCCATGAAACTTGCACGTTACTGCACATCCTCTTCAAGGCCCAATGTGTCCGGATCAACGCTCTTGCTCACCTCCCAACAAGCAGTGTTCATATACATGATCTTAGGCGTCGGCTCGCCGTAACGTTCCTTTTCGACGATCCAGACCTCGGGCGTCATCACCCCGATAACACCGTTTCCATCCGTGGTATAACTGACCGTCTCGATACGGCTGACTTCATTGTCGGCCCCAAGACGGACTTTGCCAACCTCCGAGCAAGCATCCTGCTTCTAGACATAGCAGTTGATGATGGTTCTTATTCGGCGTTGGATGACCCAGAATACGAAAGGGAGTTCAATCAGGAAGTTGACGAGCTCACCGCCCGCCTGAGGGGCATTTGGCGAAAGATCAACGACTCGGGCATGAAGCTCGCTCGCACTGAAGCGAAAAGTGTCATTGATGGGGTTCAGCAGCGGCTGGCTCACTCTGTCCGCACACGGAGGAAAGCGAAGAAGAGCATATATGACCTCTCGGGTCATAATGAGAATCCCTTTCTCCCACAGCAGCAAGACTTCATGAAAACCTTTCTTAAGAAACCTATAAAGGCGAAACCTGGCACTGATACGATCGTAGTCAAGTTAGGGTAGATTTCAAAGACGGCTATGATGATATCCAAGTTTGCGCTATCTAGGGTTGGAGGCAGTTCAATTCTGAAAGGATGGATGGGCTTCACACGAGGCATGAGATATGTCGAGCGTGTTAATGATTATACCACGAGCCAACCGAGTTCCAGTAACCAGAGAAAACAGAAAACGTGGTGATACGGCGTCTAACTACAAAGCACGGACACTGGATAACAATGCGACCTGCGGATAGTGAAGAAATGCCTCCCCCGGGCGTACATTCCTTCGGCGAGTTTCATGAGGGCGATCCAACGGAACCCATAGGGTAAGGTGGTCAGGGCATTTAGTCAAAGAACTTGCGGTTGGGGTTCTTCCCGAACAGAGCCGCTCGCACCGCAGGGGCAGCAGAGTCCTCCAGGAGCCGCAACCGAGCCTCAAAGGTATTGTCGATATCGATCTTTCCGCTTCCGCTAATAATGACCACGCCGCCGGTACTTTCTTCATATTAGCGCCAACGCAACTCGTGAATTGCTGAATGGGGATTTGTAGGAAAAACATACCTTCCTTCAGCTAGGGGCTCGTCCTCCCGAATCTTAGCTGTGATGTCCTTGCCCAGCTGCTTCTTAAACTCCTTGGCGGCCTCGTCGATGGCCTTCTTTACCGTGTCGTAGTCCTGCTTGCGCGCGCGGACCTGCAGCTCAGGCTCGTTGAGGGCGTAGAAACCCTCGAGGAGCAGGCCCTTGAGCACGGTCTGGTACTTGCCCTTGTCCTTGGCGCCGTCGGTGAGCTTCTTCTGGACATCGTCGAATATGCTGTCGAGCAGCTCCTGGCGGGCGCCGAGGACCCGGAGCCGCGTCTTGTTGGCAACCGTCGAGCGGGTGATCTGCTGGGACATGGTAGCCTGCTTGAACTTCTTCTCGTACTGGCCGTCGATGGCGTCGGTCTCCTGGCGGACGAGCTTGGACTTTTCGATCTCGAACTCTTCGTTGGCCTTGATCTCGATCTCGCGGGCCTTCTCCATGGCTTCCTGCTTGATGAACGCCGTCATCTTGCGGAGCTCATTGTCGACCTAGCGGACGGGGCGCACCAGGCGCGCGTTAGCATAAGCTTGGTCGAAGGCGGGCAAGAGACGGGGTCATGGTGATGATGACGATGGACTGCGTCGGTTAGGCAACGTACCTGCTGGTCGGACAATGCGTGTTGCGACATGATGGGCGGCTTTAAGGAGGGGGGGGCTGATGCAATTAGGAAATGGATAGAAGGGAGAAAATATTGAGTAGATGCACGAGTTCCCTTGAAAGCGGAGGGAGCGGGCAATGGAAAGCTGGCGATAAGCCTTCTATTAGGAGCGATGGTGGATGGGATGGACGGGAGGTTGAGGCTTGGGCAGGTGGAGTGCAACAAGGAGCTGTGACGCCAGGGCCAAGCTGGTCGACGTCGCCGCCGTCTTACTGTACCTCTGTGCTCTGTACGGAGTACCTACAACGAGATCCCCAAGCCAAGTTGCACCCAGCGTTGGGGGGATGCAAGCCACATTTCCAGGGGGAACTTGTTCTAACATGGACCCCACTCCAAACCCCGATTTGGCCACTCAGGGAAGGTCAATGACGCCTCTCACCTGATATCATGTGATCGCACCGCCACAAGTCCTTCGGGGGCAGCTCTCCCAGCTTCCAGTTAGAGTGGCGGTCCAGGTCTCGTGTTGGAGCATGCCTCAGGTCAGGCGTCCCCCATCGATTCAACCCCGACTTTTGTTGTTCCTCGACTTAGACCAACAACAAATTGCATCGAATTATCACTACTCTCGCTCCCAGAGATATTCTGTCGGCTTCAATTTCTTGGGCCCCTGACCTTTGGTCTCAGCGCCCTCTTATCCCTCCACCTCCCGCCGGTACTTGGTCCCGGAACGCCATCCTGCGGTCAAGCCATCGGGCCTCCTCCTCCTGCTGCTGCTCCTCCTCCTTGACCTTGCACAAGCGCCTACGACGAGCGGCTAACGTCGATCCTCCATCCAACCAACACGTTTCGATCCCACCGATACCTCACAGAAGACGACAAGCCCTGTTGATCACGATTCCTATGCGACAGCTCAGCAATCCGCTCCCCTTCTTCGCTGCCAGATGACCTCGGACCTGGAGCAGGCGCAATGGGGTTGTTCGGCGGCATCTCTTCGGGAGGGGCCATAGCTGTATGTCGCAGTATCCCTGGCTTCTGTTTCCCGCAGCGAAGCATATTGTGCTAACGAAATCCGTTGGGGTAGCTGGGAATTCTTGTTGGATTGTTGTCGACGAGCGTCCAAAGCCTGGGCTTGACTCTACAGCGAAAGTCACACATACTCGAAGATGAAAAGGGACCCCTCGACGTGCGCCGACCGCCGTACCGCAGGAGGAGATGGCAGATTGGTATGGGCATGTTCATCGTGGCGAACCTCCTAGGAAGCACCGTTCAGATCTCGACCTTGCCGCTCCCCGTTCTCTCAACCCTCCAAGCCGCCGGTTTGGTCTTCAACTCGATCTGCGCATCCCTAATACTCAGCGAACCTTTTACACGATGGTCACTCTCAGGCACCCTTCTAGTCACGACCGGTGCGATTCTAATTGCCATCTTCGGTGCCATACCCTCACCGGCGCATGACCTTAACGAGCTCCTGGAGCTCATGGCGCGAAAACCCTACGTGGCCTGGATGATTCTACAGGCCTTCTTCGTCATATCTCTCGCGCTGGCCACTGACGTGGTCGACAATGTTTCTAGTCTTTCGCATGATGGAAGATTCCGACTTGTTCGCGGCATTATTTACGGCGTCATCAGCGGAGATCTATCAGCACATGCACTTTTGTTCGCAAAGTCTTCCGTGGAATTGGTTATCAAGACGATTGCAGGAAAGAACCAATTTGTACATTGGCAATCGTGGGCCATTGTCATGGCTCTTGTCATCTTGGCCCTTTGCCAGCTATACTACCTACACCGAGGCCTTAAGCTGGTCTCAACCTCGGTCCTCTATCCGTTGGTTTTCTGCGTCTACAACATCATTGCTATTCTAGACGGTTTGATATACTTTAACCAGACGAGTCTAATATCCCCGCTACGAGCCTGCCTGATCACCCTCGGAACGATTATTCTCCTGTCGGGTGTGCTGGCTCTCTCGTGGCGCCTCAGCGACGAGCAGCACACACCAGGCGTTGGCCAATCATCCCTGGCGCCTGGCCTTGGTCTTGTCGAGGACACCGAAGGAGAGGAAGAGTCTCTCCTGGGCTCCGATAATGCGATTGCCGAGGGAGACCTTCCGTCTACATACCAGACGTTCCCCCCTGCGAACGGCGAAACCCAATTGACCCCAACTCGCAAGAGAAGCTCCCACTGGGCTGAGCGAGCCGAGATATGGGGTGAACTCGAGGATCGGGACGAGCCTAGTTCTCCAGCGAATAGACGACGTTCGAGCACCTTGCCTCATCACACCGAATCTTCACCTCTCCTCCCTACCCGGAGATCCCTAGTCGGCGACGACTCCGGGCCCAGCACAGAGTCCACCCCCCGGAAACTCGTCCGCCGACGGCGAAAGAGCACAGGCTTCCCCGGCCTCGTCGCCCGCAGACACCTCCGCACCAGGAGCTCCACCGTCTCAGAGTCAATAGGCAACATACTCACCCTAGGCTGGCTGAGGAGCAGGAGCAGGAGCAGGCCATCCTCACACGCGGGCTCCAGCACGGGCGAAGGCTTCCCCTGGTCACTGTCTCAGCGCGACAACAACCAGGGCGGGCCAGACGATCCGGGCACCGGCAGGGGCGGCGGGCGAGTAGACGATTCAGCTGTATGAGTAAATGCATAGCATTGGGAGTTGACAGGGAAGGGGCGGTGAGCCCTCCGGTTTCTGAAAGGCGTTCTTTTTCCATCGTTGCTCTTTTTTTTTCCCCTGTGTCTCTTTTATAGAGTTACACTGCTATCACTACTCTTGGGCGATTGGGTAGTTTCTTTGTTGCATGGCGGACCGAAGAGGCCAGGAGGGCCTTTCTTTTTTTTTTTTTGTTGCGGTTCGTTGTCAAACACGCCCACCACATTTTGAAACTATATACTTTTGGATCCAGTATTATTCATAACCTGTGTCTGGCTGTCTCCGGAAAACTACAATTGTTGTTTGTTCATGGAGAACGGTCGAGGTCATGCAGCTGTTGTGTAGGTAGATAGGATGCAGGAACTTGTAGAATAGAAAAGGGCAAGTTAATCACAAACAAGAACTTGTTGGGAAGCCTAGTGACTTGGGAATCAAACAGCATAAACAATCTGATAGATAGGGAAGTAGAGGATAGTAACCCTTGCTACATGTTATTCTGGATATACAGCTTCAATGACTTCTAACCACGCAAACTCATGAATACAAAGTCTTACATTGACTCTCTAAGGGTCCTCCATTCCACAGCAGTCTTACCAGTCCCTCAACACCCAGACACAGTCCATCCAAACACAAGATGGGTAAAGGATATTAAGTCAGTGCCAGGAGAGAAGAGAAACCTCATTCGACTCCACGAATGATGGAAGCAAACGCGCAACCAAACAAACAAACAAACAACCGACTCCAATGGCCCTCCGAACCAAAAAAAGAAAACAAAACAAACGCACTCCCCAGCGATTCCTCAAAAAACTCCATCCCCAACCAACATCCTCTAACATTTTCCCATTGTATGCCGGTGTGTCAAATCCCCACGAAACAGTCCCATCAGTCCTCTCCACCAGCCGCCCAGGCAGTCCCCAATGCGCAGTTGCCCGATGAGAATATGTCAGGTATCCCCGAGAAGGGTGTCGAGTGTCCCAAGAGTAGAGATTCAAAGCGTGCCTCCTCCATTGAAAGAACAAGACAAAAAAAAGAAAATAGGACAGGTGTCCGGATTCGTCTCCCATTCCGGACTATCCATGTAGATTGATCCCGTGTGGTCCTCGTATAAATAGAGAAAAGAGTTGTACAAGACTCGGAACAAACAAGAATTCAGACAACCCACCCCCGTGGCTGCTGCATGTGGAACCCGGGGAAGTGAAGGCAGGTGAATTGGGACAAACGTTGCGCTGGTCAGCGCTTGTGCGCGACATTGGGCGTCGTAAACGACGGTATCGAGGGAGGTTGGTGGCGCAGGGTCACGAAACAAGACCATCTAGATGCAAACTTGGTCTATGAAGCTCCCCTGTTCCAGTGTACAAATCCATATCAAACCCGTTCGTCGATCGGGGGTTCCATTAATGCCGAGTGTGAAAATCATGCGGTAAAACAAACAGAGTCCATGCAATAGATGCAATGGCGTACCACCAATGACCAACAAAACTGCAGAAAAACAAGTGTTAAAGGGCCTGGCAACAAGACAGAAGACGCATGTTTTGCAGACTTTGTCGAAGCCGGGGCTAATAGGCCATGAATCCATTAGGCCTGGTATGTCTTCAGGTCGTACATGACCCAAGGGATTATTGCGAGAGTGTAGGTATGTCGTTGCTCTTTGGTTTGAGCAGATATATACGTCGGACCTGGAGAAATATCGACAGAGGGGGTTCTCCAGGATTAGGCTCAGGCTCAATCAGACTCCTAAACACGACTCTGGCCCGCACTTGTCCGGCTGCGCTCATCGTCTTCTTCGATCACGTCGCTTAGTCTTGTCGGGTGGTGGTGTCGGGGAACAGTCTCCCAGCCAGGAGCACCATAACCTTGGCCGCTATAGTCCGGGTCCGAGTACGCGCCAGTCCACTGGCCGCCCCCAGCAGACGTCGAGGGCGAGTCCTGCTTCCCACTGGGAGGGTTGGTGGTGGCCGGTGTCTCATACTCTTCTGCTGCCGCATCAGAAGGGGCATAAGAGGAGGGTGGTGCGGCAGCGAAGGGAATCTTATTTCCTTGTGCGTCCAGAAGGAAGTTCCCATTCGCGTCAATCACATACTCGCCCTCACTGTAGCCACCCTCCGATACAGGAGCTTGATAACCAGCGGGTCCCGGCTGGAGATACTGCTCGCCGCCAGCCGTGGTCGGCGGAGCTTGTCCCTGGGAAGATGAGGCCGACTCCTGGGGATATCCCTGTCCGTATTCGGGTTGGTAAGTGCCTTGGGCTCGTGTGCTCGTGTGTCGACTGGGGCCGCCCTGCGTCATCGGGACAACCTGGACGCCTCCCACAATGGTAGGTTGTCCAGACTGGAGGGACAGGGTCCTGTCACGCTCCTCCTGCTCACGTCGCCCGAGCTCTTCCCAGGCTCGACGCGCCTCTTCCTTGGAAATGGACAGCTCCTTGCGCATTTCGGAGAGTTGCTTCTGAGCCTTGGAATTTCCGCGCTCATTTTCGACGGCATCCCTGATTGCCTCGTCTCGACCTCGTCTTTCCTGTTCCAGCGCCGCCTCTAGCATTGCGTTGACTTCCTGGGCACGCTCCAGCTCGGCTCTTGTTTCAAAGAACCAACGCTGAAACTTGCGCTCAGAGCTTGCGCGCAGGCGCTGGAGCTCAACCACGGCATGGAAAAGGTTCGCACCAGCGGCAGAGAGGTCAGTAACCTGGCGAGCTAGCTGCTGGTTCAGGGGATCCCGGTTAAGTTCGTCCTTGTTCTGTTCGAGCTTACGGATCCAATAGCTCGTCAGGCCCTCCCAGTGGGCAGACAGCGTCTCCCATCGCTCAAAGGCATGGGGGAATGAATTTCGGGGCTTGTTTCCCGCCGCTGCCCCTTGAGCAGCGCTCTCGCCAGTTTGTGGACCGAAGTTTGGCTGTGTTGCGGGCACTGGAGCCGTAAAGGCTTGGGCTGGGGCGCCCTGGGTAATGGTGGCGGACCGCGCCGCGCGTGTAACGGGGGGCTGTTGCGCGGTCGTGGTAGACGCCCGCGGTCGGGCCGTTGTAGGTTGAGTGGCGACTTGCGCCTGTCGCTGGGGGTTGGTGGGCTCGCGTTCCGCACCGGTACCCTGCCCAGCAGCAACGCCAGCAGCTCTACGCTCCTCCTGTCTCCTCACTTGCTCCAATAAACGTGCTTCCTGTTCAGCCCGATTACGCTCCTGCTGCTCGGCTTCGGCGCGTTGTCTTGCTTCTCGAGCAGCCCGCTCCTGCATAATCATTCTGGGGCCTCTGATACCAGCGGGTGAGCCTGACTGTCCAGGACCGGCAGTGGAGCGAAAGGGAGCCGCAGGTTTGCCATTGGTGACCGGGGGAATTCCTCCAGACGCCATGAGGTCAGCCATGCTTGCAGACTCCTCTTCGAGATCTGGGGTGAATGGATTGGGGTTGCGCAGCGCCTCCTCGAGTGCAAAGAGGACGGCGCTGTGGGTGTGCTTGGAGATGCGGATAACAGGGTGTGGCTCAGGGCGTTCCGCAGATACAGCAGGAGCCTGTCGTAGAGGGGATTGAGGCCGTTCCGAGGACACCTCGTCGGGATCCTCGCTTAGATCCTGTGATAATTGCCGCCGGCGACGTGGGAGCTGGCGGGGCGGTACCTGAACTGGTATGAAGCCCAAGACAGTGGGGTGGTTCTCGGGCAAGTTCTCGACGGCCGCAAGAGTCGCCTTGGGCACGAAACCGATAGAGGCTGCGGCAAGATGAACCTTGGGAGGCTCAGGACTCGGCGACGCCTCGAACTTGGGGGTTCGACGGAGGCTTCGGGGTTGCGAGGTTGGTGTCGAAAGTCGCTCGGCAGGATCTGGAGTCTGAGGGGGGAGCGGTCTGGAGCCGTTGGACTGCTGGCGTTGCTGTTGCTGGGTTAGGGTCGTGGGCGCGTGATGGTCGTGACGGTCGTTAGATGCGGGCAAGGGGCGTGTTTTAGACACGTCCGCGACGCGAGAAGGGCGAGATTTAGGTGTCGATTTTGAAGATGACAAGGTGAAGGCTCACCAGCGGACGCTGGTGATTGCTGTGGAGTAGTGTGAGGAGGTGGACGACGTCGTCGATAGTGGTTGCGGTGGTGGTGTGGGGGAGCTTCCTTTTTGGTGCGCCGGTAGGAGGTAGTCGCGTCGATGTACCTTTCTCCTGACAAGGTACCTTGCAGAGGTAAAGAGGATGCAGCAATCCGAGCAAAGTCGTTATGAGAGCGAGAATTGGTCTCAAAAGAGAGTTGACCAAGTCTCAGATCTGGCTCGACTTGAAAGGACTCAGATCGACTGAGCTGGAATTTTTTTTCAGTGGTAGCCGCAGTCGAACGCGAGTTGGAGGTGCAAGTGTTGGAGGGAATAGATGAAGAATGTGGGCGGGCATCGACTGAGGAAGAGGGTCCCCTGGTGATGTCAAAATGTTGGTGGCAGGGGAAAAGTTGGGCCAAAAATGGGGGGCTGGTAGTACGCGACGGCGCCAGCGCCCAGGACCAGTAACAATAGGTACTTCCGGCTTTAGTTCAGGACCAGTGAGATGGAGCGTCTGCACGCACTCAGACCACGCACATCCATAAGCCCCAAGGGAAACAGCACCCACAGATTTTTCCTCGACAATCCAGTAGGAAGCGCTGGAGTAGAGGGTAAACCGGATACGCGAGATCGTTTTGGTCTCCAATTGCTCGACCAGGCGGTCAATCAATTGGTTGATGGTCAGTCCAAGTCGCGCGTGTTGCGTGTTATACGGATGATGCTGGGCTGGTTCCGTAGCGTGGTTTGCGCCAGCGCACAAGATCTGGGCTTTCTTTTTTTTTCCCTCGCTTCGACGATGATGTGCGGCCAAGAGCCGAGTACCGGACGTCGAGATCTGATAGCTTTGCTGAGAGCTAGGTATGGCTCTCTCTTTGCGCTCTGCGATGGCTGGTCGAGTGAACGAAGAGCTGGCGATGTGGGGGGGAATCTGCGCCAGAAACCCGATCTGCCAGTGAAGAAAAGGAAGTGTCTTCCGATGTTGGGTCGCGGGACGGAATTCCGATGTGATGTGTGGTGAGTGGGTGAGTGAGTGAGTGGTGGGTGATGAATCTATCCTGTTGATGTCGCACTTCTGCTTCTATCGTTACTGCCGAAACGTCGCCGTTTGATACTTCTGCTGTTCGTTGTAGTGTTCGTCCTTCAGTCTGGTTCCTCGACACCGCGGCGCAATGGTCGAGGCCTCACGAATCCAGTCGTTTGCAGTCGCTCGGTCTCGTAAAGGAGGGTAAATCAGGTGGTCGTGACAAACGCGACACGACAGCCAACATGCTCGCAGCCCAATGGCGCCGCTGTGACTCTAGAATCCACGATCGCGTTCTGATATCACCATGGCGCGCAACCGAGTCGCAAGTTGGAGTCGGACTTGGAGGAGAGAAGATGGAGGAGGGAAAAAGAACTACAAGGCGGTCGCGTTCCAGCACGGACACACAAACACCACCTTACCTCAAGAAAGGAAAGCACCTGCCTCGATCGGCCACGCTTTGATGACTTAATTATGCC